>VDFB02325141.1:31616-55917 GCA_007258455.2 Sequoia sempervirens | reverse complement strand
ATCCAAACATTCCCCCAAGAAATTCATTCATGAAAATAAAATTTTCAAGGTGGGAAAAGTATCCCTTAAATAAGGAAATTACTTTTCCTAAAAGGAAGTTGGCAAAACTATAAATTCCCTTTAGTAATAAACAACAATTTGTATGATGGTCATTGCAATACCTCAATCTTGTAAAAGTCATTTTGGACCCTTAGCTCTACCTCAGTACAACATATTACCCCAAGGATCAAGAAATAATTTCCCAAAAAAACTTGGTGAGAATTTACAAGATCCTAAAAAGCATATTTAGGTATCAAAACGTTGCATGCAACATCCTAGGAGTTCAAGATGAAGATGTATTTGTGAATTTTTTTATCGAAAATCTTACTAAAATTGCTATAGAATGGTTTCAAAATTTAGAACATGGATGTATAATTAGTTGGGGTGGTTTGGAGAAAATATTTCCTGGTAGATTTAGAGGTGTGGTGATATTGGTGCTTTGTTGTCATTTTTTCTAAAATTTAAAAGGAGGAAGGAGAACCCATCCATGACTTTATTGATTATTCTAATACAGGCCTAGGAAAGATTCCTCAACTTGAACAACCAATTAAGAAGAATTAGTTTCACATTTTCATTTCTACTTTGCATCATGAAATTCAATTTATTCTAAAAAAAAGGTATGTGGTCTTGAAAAAGCACAACTAGAAGTTGTTAGTATCGAAGATGATTTAATTTTATTTGGAGTATGGAAATGAAATCGTATTAAAGAGCACATTCCAACTAGTAAACTATGTAAGTTTTAGAATTATCAATCTCTATATCCACCAAATCTTTCTTTGCCTTTAACTGAAAATACCAATCTTACTATCTTTGGTCAAGAACACTTCAAAATTTATGCAATAGATAGTGAGGAAAACAAATCTCAAGAGTATAATTTAAGCCATGAAGGAATAGAAGATGGTTCTGATTAATCAAGCGATGAAGAAGATGACTCTCCCAAGATAGCATAGATACATAACACATTCTAATTACACAAAAAGATCTAATTCTAGTATAAGTATTTTAAACCTTCAAGAAAATTGTCATTTACCAATATCTTTATATACTCCTGAATTGGAGGCCTTTACTTTTAAACATGTTGATATAAAATCATTAGATATTTTAGTGAATTTTGGTGATCCACCCACTAAGAAAGGGATTATTTATGATTTGACGAGTGCTATTTCTCAAACCAATATATGGCCTAAATAAAAAGAGTTCAAGATATTACTTTTATCCTAGATTGGTGCTCAGGAGTGTTGTTATATAAAGAATTTGATAGAAAAGAAAGAGAGTATATGAGGATTCTTAGTCCTAAAGAGGTAGAAAAAATTAGAAATCTATCTAAAAACAATGAATTTATCTCTCTAAATACCTCCCCAATATCACATAAGATAATTGAATTAGAAATTATTGATTGAGCAAGGGCATCAATAAGTGAACATGGTGTGGAGTGGTCCAAATATTCTAATCCTCTTTTTGTTTTAAATGAATCCTACAATGTCAAGGGTAGCCCTCTATTTGAGCTCTCAAATCCTAACATACCATCATCTTTCAGTAATAAGAGGTGTGAGAGAATCAACTATGAAGTTGGTAAAGAAAGGTTGGAGATAATGAAGTATTACAATACAAAAGGATTATGGGAAAAATGAAATATGAAAAATTGTCTTGGTATGGTAACTTTTATTCACAAGCTAAAAAATATGGAGACTATGCTTTTAGGAGGAAAGACCAATGGATCGAATTGTGAGTCACATGGACATGAAGAAGTCACTAAAAATATTTCCATAGAGTTTGAGAAATGAAATAAAAATCAAACTTTTAGTTCATCTGGTTTGTAGGAGGATTATAAATAGGAACAAGGTCAAAAACCCTTTCCTTACCCTAATAATGAAAGTAAGTTTGATCGAGATGCTAGATCTTTGAAGATGATGGATTGGGATATAAAAGTGACATAGAGCTACCTACATAAGGAGGAAAAGACATATGATGAGAAGAGGTTGTTCAGAAGCATACTAATTCATAGTGGGTTCTCTTATGGGATAAATGCCATGTGGATGTGCTTGTCTTTTTCATTCTTTAGATGTGGTTGTTCATTAAAAATTTTAAAATATTTCTAGATGATATGAAATAGTTTAAAATTATTACAAGATTCCTTAAAATTTGTAATCATAAAGATTTTTGAAAATACAAGTGCAAATAATAAAATTTAAATTATTTTTTGTTAAAATTTTATGATTATCCATATCATTTGAATATGCAAGAGGAGAGAATATTATGTTTATAGGTAACCTAAAAGAAACCCAATTAGTTCTCCTCCCCCAAATCTATCAAATATAGAAACTAAAGATCTATCCTTGCACCAAAAATCTCTAATACCATGTTCACATCAAAAAATCAATGATAAGCTAGGATCTAGAGCAATAAATAAAAACTTTTAGATTGCAAAAACATATGATTAAAGAAATGAAAATGAAATTATAGATTTAGTATCCAAGAGATTAATAAAAATTCCCAAGAATAAAAATAGCATTAAAATTTCATAATAGCATGAAGTTGTTGGAAGAATGAAGAAGGAGACCTCCAGTTTGTTGTCTTTGTTGTCATTGATGCCAACATTGTTTTATGTTCAAATGAATATCTACTTATCCAATAAACTATGTTTATGCTACTTCAATCTAATAACTTGGTTTGGAATCTCTTTGAAGTGTATGTCAGCTTATACAATTTTGATATGTTTTTCAAGAGTCTTAGATGCAGTTGTGTTTGGGGTATAAGCGATTTTAGTTAAACAGGTTGAAAGATTTAAATGTTAGAAGTTTTTCTTATAGTTTTGTTGTGTTTCTCTTTTGGCCAACTTAAGGTGCATGTTTCATGAAGGATTATCTTTTAGGTCTAGGCCGACCTAAATTGTGTCTTTCTCTTTTAGTTTTTAGTGCCAAAGAAGTTTTATTTTGTGTCTGACAAGATATTTTGAATTATGTATGCTTACATCCAATTAGGCCGACCTAATTGATGTATGAACCATGTGTATATGGAATATCTTTATGTTGAGCATATATATTTGGGATGTACATAGATGTATTATGTTTTTTTTAGAGATAAGCAAAGAGAGATGAAAAGAGTTGATGATGAGAGATATGCGATAAAGTGATATGGTAGTTGTTGTACACCTACAATCTGGTACATAACTTTCCATCTTTCAGAGCTTAATTGGAACTATACTCAACACTTAGAAGGTGTATTCTCTTCAGTTCGCATATTTGGTAGTGAGCCATATATTTCTATATTCTATTGGTAATCCATATCTTTGTACTTCGACTATGATCCTTTCAAGGATAGTGTGTCCTAGTAGTGAGCCATGTACATAATATCTTGTAACCAGTTATAATATATTGTGAGTTAATCCTCACTATGGTTTATCCCACTTTTGGTTTTCCATGTAAAAATATTGGTGTCTATGTGTTGTGTGATCTTATGTTCATTTCCATATTCTTAAGTTTATTGCTGCAATAGGGTGAAGCCACAATAGTGGTTTACAATTTGATGGAGGAAGGAAAAATTGAGAAAAAATGACCCCATGGCATTGGTTTTAGGGGTTCGCATGAACCTACATGTTCGACCGAACCATAAAGGGGTTCGACCGAACTAGGGTTCGAGCGAACCCATTAACTATTGGGCCCACATTTCCCGCCCAAAAAACAAATGAAAAATGCATATTAGTGGGGGTTCGAATGAAACCTGGTTCGCTAGAACCCCTCGAGGGTTCGCTTAGAACTGTCTTCTGTTTGAACCCCCTTTTTCCCTAATTTTTTAATTTGTTCACACAAAAAACCTAAAATTTTACGCTTTCAAACTCCGGTTGAGGATGAAAATGGGGAATATTTAGAAACCAAACTTGGAATCAAGTAGCCTTCAGAACGAGCTATCCAATGAATATAATTTTAGTATGTTCTGGTTTTATTATCTATCTATTTTTAAGTTTTATTAAATATAGGTTTTTCATCGAAAACAAAAATCTTTGTTCTGACAAGTGGAAAAATAGAAGATTATAACAAAAAAAAAATTTAAAATATGAGTGCAATCAGATATTCAAGTCCTTAATCCAACAAAGAGAAAAAAATGAATTTTGATACATACAAGAAAAGTTATATGATACAAATGGCTATGTCTGAATTGTCATTTGATTGACTTCGAAACTTGATTAGAGAAAAAATATTCAACAAAAAACTATCTAACCAAGTCGAAGCACTAGATATCGGAGTTAGAAATCTAAATTTGAAAGAATTGGAATTTTATCCTTCATGGAAAAAAAGTTATGCATTATACGGTGTGCATCACTTTTTAAAAATGTTGTTTTTTGAAAAAAACCAATTTTTGTAGGAGATGGAAAAAGAAGTGCAATCTGATTCCAAAAAATTGAAAAAATATTTTAGAATCTACAGACAAAATATGACAAGACTCTAGTTTGCATCATCTTCCAAATTCTTACCGCTTAATCGCTTATAGGTGCCCTAACGGGAGATTGTGTTAAAAAAAAATATCGTCCGCTTGGCTAAAATTGTAAACCACTATTGTGGGATCAAATCTTAACAAGATACATTATAATAATTGGATGGTTAGCAATCAATTGGTTTAGTAGAATATTTATTCACCCTCCTCTCGGTATTATGTGTGTTCACCAATTGGTATTAGAGCTCAACTCATTTTAAGATGATTAATAGCTTGAGGAAGACCTTGAAGCTTGAGCACATGGCTAATAAAATGTGCCATGTTCCTTTGGAAGAGATCTCTACAACTAAGGAACTTCATGCTACTTTAAAATATCTGGAATAATGTGAAGATGAAAAAGAATCCCTGAAATAAGCAAATGAATGCATTAGAAAACTAAGAGAACAAATCAAGAAAATCAAAGATAGGTATAGAGAAGTTAGTGATCAGTTGAAGAAGGAAAATGAAGACATCACCAAATTAAAACTGCAAGTGGAAGAAAAGAAAATAATTGAAGAATTTTATAAAGTTGAAATCTAGAGCAAAATTGATGAGTGCACAAAGCTTGAACAAGAAGTGGTGACACTAAGATCTAACTTAGTGAAGGAAAAATCTCATGAGGATAAATTCAAAGTAAGCACCACAAAGCTTGATGAATTCATTTCTTTTCAAAAACCACCTAAAGATAAAGGTGGTCTAGGACTTGAAGAAGGAAAAAGTGCAAAGGAAAATCAAGTTCCCAAAAAAATCAATAATCAGAGGAAGACTCAAGGAAATGAAAGGTAGATCAAGAATCATAGAAGCAATCCTAGAAGGATTCCTATTCGACTACCTAATGCTCAAAGGTACCCATATTTCAATGGCATTTGCTTTTCATGCAATAAATTTGGTCATAGGGAAACTTAATGTAGAATTAGAATGAATCAGAATGTTGGATTCTTTAATGGACAATGCTTTTCTTGTAATAAGTTTTGGAATATAGCTATAGAGTGTAGAAGTCAAGCAATAATGAATAGACTCAATATTGGTAGAATGACTCAATCTTTTCAAGGTTATTGAGCTATATATGCTATGTTTTTGGACATAAAGCGAATCAGTGCAGATCAAGGATAAATCATAATCAGTTTGGTCAGAAACATGTTGTGTGTTATATCTGCAATAAACCAGGACACATTTCAAAATTCTACAAAAGAAAAATTAGGAAGAAAGCTAAACCAGATCAAAAGAAAAAAATTGTGAATAAGATTGGTCCTGCTGAAGTTAAAAAGGAAATGGAGAAGATTTGGAAGAAAAAGAAGATATTGAGGATAAGAATGAATCAAATGCACCTAAATTTTCTTCTGGTGTAGATACCTCTTCTAAAAACTAAACCTAGCAATGGTTTTCGGGGGAGAAGTGACTAAAAATCTAGCAAACCCTCTGAATAAGAAGTTTCAAGCAGTGACACAAGGATATATGGTGTAAAATGTCGGTTGGAAGATCTTAAAAAAAAATTGACATAAAATATGCAAATTTGATGAATTGTAGAGCATCTTAGAGTTTACAATGTATTCTACAAAGTGTTTATCAACTTTTCGATGTTGGAGTTCATTTAATGCAAAATTAGGGAAAAATTTGTAATTTATAAAGTAAGAAACTAAGTCAAATTAAATCACATTTACAAATTGGAAGAAGCAGAGCGAGCCAAAGAAAGTTGAAAAGTGATTCAGAGAAGTTGGCATCAAACCCTAGTTTTTGACAGAGCTTGAAGAAGGTATTTACTGATTATTTGAGTTTTGTGAATTTCAAATTGAAGCATCTCTATAAGTAATTTGAGGAAAAGAATTGGCTACTCCTACTGTTGTGGAAGTTTCCAAGAGACCCCAACCCAAATTCTGAAGGTATTCTTTAAAGGCCTTTGAAATGGATCCCTTGGGTGTATTCTCTCACATTCCTATTAATGTTTTACCTATTGAAGACACCAAATATACATTCATAGTAAGATGGAAGAATTCAATCATCAAGAACTTAGGGATTTATGGATGGGAGAATTGATAGGAGATGATTTTTCTATAAAACTTGAATATGAAAACCTAGTACAAAAGAAGCTAGATGTTTGGAATTGGTTCCCTAACTTTTCAAATGATATAGACTCAAAATTTGTTAGGATGGCACTACATAGGGTGCATGATAAATCTATGCGGAAAAATATATCTAGGTTAATCAACAAGGAACCGATACAAGCTATAACTGGTCTTTGTGCCACTAGACCCTTGCTAGTGTTGAAAGCTATGAAAAGCAATGTAGTTATGAAGCTAAATGGAGCCACATTTGATGAGAGAGCTTTAAGTACTAAGCCTATAGCAAACTCAACTGTGAAGTATGTTGCTATCATGATTAGATAGAATATATATTTCACTATTCAGTGGAATTTTGTGTCTTCCACAACAACTCATACCACATACAAAATGGTGGTGAATGGAAGGGACTATGATCTATGTGAGTTTATTAGACAACAACTTTTGGAAAATTTTAGCTTGATCAAGACAAAGAAACACTCCTTTAAGTTTGGTACATTGGTAGTTTGTCTACTATTTTGCTTTTTGAGGGAGTTACCAAGAAAGAAAAACATCATATGGGATCGCAACAAGCTAGTTAGTCATAAAATTTTTGAACACCTACATAGTCTTAGAGACTTTAGGGCACAAAATAATGCATTAACTGCATTCTTTATAATTTTCCAAAATGAAATGTATGAAAGAGAAAGGGTTCCTAGAAGTCTAGTGAAAAAGTATGTGTTGATGGGTTTTTTTGCACCTTCTCAACACAAATAGCATACAATTATGCTATCTCTCTTGAAAGGTAATTTCTACAACTAAGTTTTAGAAATCACCCCAACGTCTCTTAGGTGTCAGGTCATGACTAAGCTTGGAATTGTTCAGTTGGTTGATGTGATTTGCTAGTAATCACAAAGGGAATTTATGGTTGACTAAGCATGTAGGGAATTGGATCTGCAAAAGGAGTTTTGTGAATTATGGAAATGAAGAATAGTTGCTGCAAGTTCAAGACAACAGTCTAAAACTCCTCTTTTCTCATCAAATTTGGCTTTGTTGTGATGCTAGAACTTTTTTTCACTTTTAAGTTTTCAAAGAGAGGTAAAAAGGGAAAAGGGGTAAGGAGTTTCCTAGACCTACAACTAATGTTGAATAGTAACAATGGAGGATGCTATAGTGGACAACCTTCCTAAAACTAAGTTCTACTTAACCAAGATCAACCTACAATCTCAGAAAACTAGTGCAATATCCTAAGCTCTGTAGATTTTCAACCATCCATTCACCATTAAAGCATAAACAATACAATAGATGAACTTAAGTGCAGAAATATGAACAATGCTCAGACTAACTTTACACTATTGTTTATCATCAATAGATAGCAAAAAGTATGAGCAAGGAAGATATCAACACCATAGCATTATTCACCATTAAATGCATCATATACTAACAAATAAAATAGCTTAAAACTAAAACAAAAAAGCTAAAACTTAAGATTGGAAGAATGAATCATGTACACATAAGAAGGAAACACAAGAATCCATCAAACAATGTTATTCTCATTAATTTTCTGCAACATGCCTTTACACAACAACTCAACTCTCTCTTTGAAATGAGAGGAGACCCCCATTTATAGTTTTCCAAAAGAAAAATGAATGGACAAGATTTACTTTTATTGTGTGGCTTATATTCATTTTACATTAGGGTTTCACCTACCCCCAAAAAGATGACAATATAAAATACACTTTTTTCTTTTTCCCTATTAAGTCATTTAGTGGCCTCAGCACTATAGAAATTTTGTTTTGTAGTGGCTACCATCCTTTGTATCTACTATGAAAAGTATTCACCATCTATGATGGGTGTTCCAACCACTTTCTGAGCATTTGCATACTCAATGATATTTCCAAACATAGCTACAAGCTTCTTTCCTCGGAGAGCTCAGATTTGAGGATCTAGAAGGACATCCTCTTGATTCTTTCAATGATTTCCTACTGATTCTCCATATAATTCAAGGCATCCTCGATCATTTGCTTCACCTAGATGAAATCCATTACAGAAAAATCCATAAATTCTGGTGATAACATGTCACCAACTCCTTTCTCCATTTTCTTGTGGACCAAAGGCTTGATCTTCTCCGGATCTAGGTCTAAGGTACGCATCTCAAAATTTATCATCAATTTTAGGTACTCAACATTGTCTACTGGATGCTTGGCGGCCCATTCATGATCAACCTCAAGGTCATGCAAGACCTTTTCTAGAACTTCCTTCCTACAATCCAGGTTCATCAACCAGGTTTCTATTGGCCAGTGATCTTCCTTTGGCACTTCGAGCTCTTTTTCTCAAATGCTTTGTGAAAGCTTGAGGATGCACTCCAATTTAGGATAAGTGACCCTATATATTTTTGGGAACTCTTTATAGGTACTCATTAGGCTCTCTATGTCCTTTCATAGGCTCCAATACCTGTTGTACATCATGATGGCATGATCGATCCCTTTGTCGCCAGTGGATACCACTTTGTTGAACCAAGTAGTCATAGACTTGGTCCAGTTCTTCCTTTTTTCCATCTTACTGATATCCTCTTTGGAAAGAAATGATGGAAATATTGATGATTCTACTAGAGCTTCCTCTTTTGTAGATGTCCATTGTTGAATATAAGCGATGAGATCCACTACCTATGCTTTTAGATCCTCCTTAGTGGACTAATCTTTATTAATTTGTTGCATGACGATGACTACCAACCCTTGGAATTCAGCTATCTTTTTCTTATGTGTCACCAAGCCTAGATTGATCATTGATATGTTGTAACCGCCACCCATATCTTTGTTTGTCATAGGGGTGAAAATTTGTATTGTTCTAGATCTAGAGGCATCCACTGTGATGTGAGAGAGGACCTTGGGCTTCTTCTCTTTTCTTGTTTTTGTCTATACCCTAGCTATTATCACATCAAGTTGCGCTTTTAGGTCCACAACTAGAGGAACCTTCTTTTTTAATTATTGTTTCAGTGAGTCAGGCACCTCAGTTTGTCCCTTGGGTGATTCATGATCACCTTCCTCTTCTCTTTCCTTTTGAGGCTCATCTTCTTCATTACTAGGAGTCTCTTCGTCATTCTTTCTTTCTTCATTTGAGCCCTCTATTTGTGTGGCTTTCCCTCTATTGGGCTCAGTAGAAGTTATATTCTCCTCAGTGGTTCCTTCTTCCCGGGGTGCCTTCTCTTCTTCATGTTCAATTTCAACACAGTACTCAAGCTCAAGGCTCTTTTCTAGAGCTTCTTCTTCTTCTTTATCTTTCTCTTTTTCTTCCTCCTTCTCAAGAGGTACTCCTTCCTGGACCAATCCCTTGTATATTCCAATTAGTGGAGGCTCTTCAAGTATCTCCACATCTATGTCAGTGTATATCTTTTCTTCAAAACGGTGCTCTTCAAGACCATCCTTTTCACCCGCATCTTTGTGTTGTTGGGGCATCTCTTCATCTAGTTCTTGGTCAGATGTTTCTATAACATAATGATCATTATGATTCTCAGCATCCTCTTCTAAATCCTATGACCTCTCCTCATCAGAAGCCACCTTGTCCAGGTTTATGTTCAACCCACCTTCTGGGTGTTCAAAGTAATCATCCTGATCTAAATCATTTGGCTTGTCTACTACATCCTTGGAAGCCTCTCCATGTTGCTCTGAGTGGCACTTTTCCATCTCTTCTAAAATATGCATCATGGCTTCCATCTTTGGAGGCTTCGTAGGTGGTAGGGGAAGAGGTAGGGCAACAAAAATTTAGGCCATTAAAGCTTGAACCTTGGGGTAAAGGATTAACCCTGAGAGTTCATCAGGCTCATTCTGCATATATGTTATGTAATCATGTGAAAATGTATGAGGAAGCATGGTAACTATGGATATTACAGGTGGTGGAGTAGAGAAAGTAGGTAGTGGAGGAGGGAGCAAAGAAGATGATAGTAGGGATGTAGTAGAAGAGGAGGAGTCTAGTATCATCACCAAAGCAGTTGGTGAAGTGGAGGTGAGGTGGACCAAGATGTCCATAGCAGGTGGAGATGAGACGGGCAAAGCCTACTCGAGGTGGAAGGTGGAGGAGTAATGATGGTGATGGCAGCAGCAGGAGTGGAAGTGGCAAGTGGTGAATGTGGCTACTCAACCTCTTCTTCTTTCTTGTGGTGTTCCTCCTCCTAGATGGTGGGCATCTCAAGTACAAATGTCCCCATTCTTCTTGTTCTTTTAGATGATTCTACTTTGGTGGAATTTCTGGAATACACCTTGTGTTTAGGTTTACACTTAGGCACATCCTTTCTCTTCTTCGACCTTGTTGCTAGTGGGGACTTGGGATCTTCTTCTGATAAGGCAGTGGCTATGCCATTTTTAGTCTCACTTTCAAGCTAGTTCTCAAGCTCACCATAAGTCAAATTTGCACCCTATTCCTTAAGTTGGGTAATTTTTGCATCTACCCATTGTATCATTCTATTTTCAATGCGTCGGGTCAATATATTGAGGTCAGTGACCTCCTCTTTATCCCAATCTATCATAGGTAAGGGTAAGCTGGCCACAACATTGTATCCATCATCAATAATATTGTCATTTTCCTCCACTATTTGGTCAGGCATGGGGAATAGATTTACCGACTTCACAAATTAGGTTATCATTCTTATATAGTTCCTCATTCACACTTCTTTATCATCTCCATAGTTGTCCCAAAAGTCCTCAACTTTAGGTTGATGGGAATATTGTCTTCCAACCTATTTTTTTAGCTTCCCATAAGGATACATCCATCCTTGATTCATGTGGAGATCCAAGTTGTATTCCGCCAATTCTTTCTTTGAGTATTCTTTGCATTGTGAAATGGGACATGAATACATTCCTTGTCTGAAGGTTAGGGGATATGGAATCTCGACTCTATAATTTTTGCTTAATAGTGTGTGGGTAGTCTATAACTACCGAGAAACTTCCAGCAGGATCATGCGATCGTTGGGATAGCATGACAACTAGTAGGGCTTCCCTAAGAATCCTTTTGCTCTAATATATGTAAACTTTGGGAACTATATGAACAGATACCTAAACAGTTGGATGAAGGCCTTTGAGCTATGTGATGCACTTCTCTCAAAATATCCTCCCAGGAGTTTGATTATGTGCACAATGAAGGCATCATTTACCCTTTGATATCTCTTTTTAAATTTCTATACTATAACTAAGGATAGCAGTCATAGACTTTAAGTTCTCCTTTCTTTGTTCCTAGGGTTCCTACACTAAAGAGTCCTTTGTATGGGAACTTCTCCGCTAGGAGGTACACCAAATATGAAGTCATATAAAATTTGGAGCTCCACTTCACTTTGGAGTTGGTTGTGCAAGTTGTCATTGATCATATTGGCCCCCAATGGCTTCGTCCTTAGATGATCTCCTCAATAAAGCAAAACATCTTTCTTTGAAGAAAGCAGCAGCGGGAGGCCCATTAGCTTGCCCAATAGAGTGACGAATCATCATCTTTTTCTTCTTCAAGATTGGAACATGAGCAGGATTCTTTCCTCTATTATCTCTCTAAATAGGTCTGTCTGACAAACCTACAGTAGGTTCCATAAATCTTGCGTGCAAAAGATGAAGTGTGTGCATTCATATACTAATCAGGTGAGTTTTGATCAAATCCTACATATCAAATGTCAAATTCATTCATACATCAATAAAAGGTCCTAAAATTCATCCTTGTTCAACATTTGGAGTTCATCTGAATCACTTAGGCGAATGCAGGATCAGGGATGCAGGTTTCCCTAAGGTGGAAGCTGTTAGGATGGAAGTAGTGAGAAAACAATTTTGGGCCACAGAGACCTGCAGGCAACCACCCACAGCATAAATTTTGCACTATTCATTTGGTGATAAAATTCATTGTGAGATGACTAGGCTCGTGCAGAAATAGATTGCAGGGTACTTGGCATCATTATATCATGCTTTGATGCTTTGCAGGTTTGGGACGTGCAGACGCCATAAGGTTGGAAGGAAAATTCAAAGTTTAGTCATTAAACAATGGCATTTTTGGAGTGACGACCCACATGCAAACTTCCACATTGCGGGACCCGTGGAGGACTTCGATGTTGTAGACTATGCCTTATAGTTTGATCATTTTGGGAGGTGTGGAAAGAAACTATCAGCCCATTGTGACATGTTTTCCATTAAAGAACGGCCTTGGCATAATATTGGAAGAAGGTTGATTGATCAAAGTGAGAGAAAATGCCTCAATTTATAGATTTTTGATGGGTGAAATCAATGGCTCAGATGCATTTACTAAATGGAGGGTCAAGATTGAATGATATTATGGAGGCTTAACCTTATGACAAGTGGCACAAGAGGAAAGGATGTGTAGGAGTAAGGTGTTCTCACACATGTGTGAGTACACATTGGAAATAACATGAAAGAGACATGTCTATGACATGTGTAAGAGCTAGGGTGGCTTAGGAAAGTAGCATGGCTATGACATGTGTAAGAGCTAGAGTAGCTTCACATGTGTGAGCAAGAGGTAGGATAGGTGAATAGGTAGGTTAGGACACTTGTCACATGGTGAAAAATTTAGATCTTGATCCATGTATATGGATTCAAGGGCTAGGATTGAGTGGACAAGGATTGATGGTGAAGTGAAATTAAATAAGAGGAAAAGGTAATGGTACAATTAATTAGCCTAAATTAATTATTTAATTTAGAATTAATTAATTAATTTAGAATTAATTAATTAATTTAGTTAAAGGATTTTGGGATAATGATATAATTAATCAAATAAATATTAAATTTATTTAATTAAAGGTGGTGGATGAGGGTAATGAATAAATTAATTAAATAAATAATAAATATTTATTTAATTAAATATTAGGATAGGTAAAGTCAAGTGTGGTCAGGTTAAGGTCACATTTGAGGTGTCTACACATCTAATTGTTGGTACATTTGGTTTCTAATTTCACTATAATATATTAAGTTCATAAGTGATCATATAAATCAAATATATTTTAGATTGAGCATGTTCTTTATTAAATATGTATCAATACTTCACTTAAATCTATTTCATAAATAATTAAATAAATTGAATTAAATCTAGATTAATTTTTTATCACTAATTACATTATTTCAATCAATCTAGGTAAAGAAATTTTATTTCTTTTACAACTATATAACATTTAAAATAAAATAAAATAAAATAATAATCAATCCATATTGAATTTTAGAACTTACCTCTTTGGTCCAATTTGTTCTAAAAGTGATCACCAATAAAAGTATAGTTTGTAAGATTGTTCCACCTAACATTCCTAACCAAATTCCCTGTCATTTGAAGAAAAATAATGGCTCATAAAATATTTTATTTCATTTTGTCTCACTTTCTAAATCAACCTATTATCCAATCAATTTGAAAATCTAAAACCAAACATGCATGCTTAATAATTAAGCCACATCAATTTAACACATTTCTAACTTGATTAGGTTGATATGTAATTTATTACCTTTGCTCCAAGATCAAATTTGAAGCCTAGAACACATCCCATAGGCACCCCAATGATGTAGTAGCAACCAACATTTATATAAGCCACGAGAGCTTGCCATCCACAACCAACAGCAACACCTAAAATCATATTTTAAATAGCTTATGTATTACAAAAACATATAAAATTAAATCATGTTCAACTTAATTAACTAAATTTTAAAAATTATTAAAAATTATTAAATAAGAACCTGAAAGTACTGGTTGTACACCATTGAGAACAATAGCTATCGCAAGAAATGGAGCAAGTTCTGATACACCATCTGCTACTTCCTACCCTTCTGTGAAGGCATAGCTTATAACATTTCGTAGAATAATAATAGCAATGGCAATCACCAATGATATTAAGAAGGAGACAAAGGTCACCACTATCACTGAAAACGCTGCTGCCTTTGGGTTCCCAGCACCAAGTTCATTGCCTACTCTAACACTAAATACAACCACCCAAGAAGAAAATAAATAAATATAAATATATATCATGTATTTACATTGATATAAATAATCTCTTAAAAAATTGCTTTTGAAACTAAATGTAACTCACCTCGCAGCAGCATTAAAACCGACGGATACCATGTATACCCAACCCAAAATTGACATACTACAAAAAGAAAGACAAACATAAAAGTGAATGAAATAAATTCTCCATAATATGGGATCAACAAACCTAACCCTATAAATTTGATTTATGAGAACCTTTTGAACTGTATTTTTGCATTGTTTTAAGACTAAATTGATCTATTTTCCCTAGGAAGTAAAGGAAAAAGAAAAATACCATATAGCCAATGAGTCTAATGCAATTTCAGCATTTTTCAAGAGGCCAGCTATGAGCACCAATACTTGGAAGTACCATGTTTCCAAACTAATATAAAAAAAAAAAAAGACATGATTTAGAAAATTTAATAAATATTTTTTTCTAGATTCATGCATATTTGAAATCTTTTCTAATTGAACATGTAAATTAAGGGTAAGAAACCCATTAAAGTACAATTTTATTGATATAATATATTAAAATACTATTTAATTATTTTTATTTTTAAATCCCAAAAAATATGTATTATATAGAATATATATATACATAACTTTTAAAAAGATAAAAAATGAATATGTTTATACATATATTATTAAATGAATTTTTAGTTTTGTTTGTACCTAGTTATATTATTGTTGATTAGTCTTATCTTTGTGTGTACACAATCCTGATTTAATTAACTTATCTATTTGATTTTGATTACAGTCCTCTCTTAATCCATAACTAAATCCTATTAGACACTAATCCAACCTCATTTTTGGACCTACATCATTGCAGTTAAACAGTTTTCCTTGCAACCACAATCTTGAACCAACTAAATACAAAACCAAAATCAAACGTTTGATTTGAATAGCCTCATTTTACACTTTGATCCTAAGTTGACTATTAATGAATCTTCACAACTTGGTGTTTTGTTCATGCTTAGAAATACATCATTTTGTGTTCATTTTAAAACACACAAGGGGATAAATATTACCACGTGAAGAATCAAAATGAGATTATTTTTTGCATTGAATATTTAAAATAAGCAAGAATATAGCACATATAATCACACATTCATCCTAGTGCATGTGAATCACCTAGAAATCATTCTAGAATTCGTGTACATTTTTTAAGTGTTATAAGTTTGTTAATGATGCAAGAGGGTCCTCCCCTTGCCAACTAACTCAAACACAAAATTCAACTACAAGCTTAAAATTCAATCCACAATTTAACTCATAATGTTCTGCTCCAATTCAAACTTTACACAAGATAAAATTGCAACAATTTCTTTTCTTTTTTTAAATTTACAAATGAAAATGTCATTCTTCTCCCTCCCATTTAGACTACTCAAAATTAGATTATGATCTGATAGACCTCACTTGCATAATTAAATTTCTCTTTTTTGAACTACTTATTTTTGTCTTACATATTTGTGGTCTTTCCTACACTTCCAGGGAAGATTTATACGCAATTCAAATGTGGTTCTACCTTTTACAAGCGCAGATCTCTAATCTCGTTCTCCTTTCCTCCAAACACAAATTTTGTCCAATCTTCTCATATTTAATTTTCCACACATCATTTTTCCAGCACTAAAAGGTGTGGCATAGAAGATTTTGCTTTTTATCGCTACAATTAAAACAAACTCATTTTAAGTTTGTGTAATTTCCACTAGTTGCTATGTATGGCATCAACTCAATCACCGTCCCTCTCTTCCTGCCTCCTCACGTCTTCATTTTCTTTCCATAATATCTGCCTAGCATGTCATTCTTGTTGCCTAATACTCCATGAGACCCCTTGCCTTCTTCCCAAAAATATGTATTTTATTTTTTATCTTTTAAATTTCCCTTCTCCTCCCTAGTTTGCAACTGCCTATGTTTTGATATAGAATTTCCTCTATTATTGACTATTTGCCTTCTCTTTAATCTGATTTCTTAAAAAAAATGTACTATCTATTTCAAAGCCACGACCCTGGCTTTTCCTCAAGGCATTTTTAATAAATCTGCTCTTTCATTGGTTTCTCAAAGCTTAAAAGGCACCTTAAGAAAATGAATTTTAAAACTGAAATTAGAGTCAAGACTCTTCATTTCCCTTTCACCTTTCACAATAACTAAAGCGAGATCGGATAAGGGGATATTGAACTCAACAAAGTTGAAGATTCATGAGAGATGACAAACCAAAACCAAAACTAAAGCTACGAAAAATAAATCAACAATTTTTTTATTTGGTGTTGATTGCTCATTCACCCATGTGCTCCTACACCAGACACGCCAAGTAGAAAGATTGTGAGCATAGGCTCACAATAGTGGAGTTGAATGGTAGAACCATTCTTTTAGATTGCAAGCAATCTACAATGAACTCCATCGGTATGGAATATGCACTGGGTTATTTCTTCTTTCTCTTTTTCCAGCACTTCATCGGCACAGGCACCATCCTCCTTCCACAACTCCATTCACCACCGTTCTCTCCTCTCATGGATTCATATCCACCATGTGTCATCCTCCTTCACCAAATTATTCCTTCTATTGTCTCCTCATTCGTGGGATCAATCCCACCACAAATCGACCACCTGCACCAAAATCCTACCATATCCTTTACAATTTCTATGCAAAAACTCACAACATCTATCTACACCAATTTGAATCTACAACATTCTCCATTTTCTTTACATCGTTTTGTTCTCTAACCATCTCTTCTTCTACCATCTTATCTAAAAATAAAATGTTATCATATAATATATTTACCTCATCTTTGTTCATGCAACTGCAACTTGTATTTCCTCATTTTTCACTGCAATGTGCATCTTCTCATCTTCATTAGCGATCTTCTCAAGCCACTCTTCTTATATCGCCAAAATATATGCTAATAAATCATCATCTTCTCCATTCTCTACTGCTACAACCTCTTCATATTCCATCACTGCATCTTCATTCTCTTCATTCTCACTGCTCGCTTCTTCATTTTCAACTGTTGCTACACACAACTCTTCATTTTCCTCATCCTTTCCTTTCATTCCTTTCTCATGGCATACCTTCACTACAAACTTATCACTCTTTCCTTTCTCATTCTTGATAATTTCTTCATGCTACCAAGCTTCCAATCTATCCACTCTTGCATTAATGTCAACCATCATTACCAAAATCTTTCTCTTCTCATACTGCATCTAGCCCTTCCATATCACAGGCTTCTTCCTCATCAATATTCCCATCTCACTTGTTGTTGCAATCTCACCTCAATCTACAATCTATAACATGATCTCATTCTTTTTCATGGCTTCAAGCTCTCTCTTTTGTTGCTCAGGATTCCTCACACACCTACAACAGCCCTCATGAACTTCTTCTCTACCACCTTCTTTCTTCCACTCTACCCATCGGTCCTAGTGTGGACCTCATGATCAACGGTCTATCCACACACTCAAAATCACTGCTCTAATACAAAATGATGCAAGAGGGTCCTCCCCTTTTCCAACCAACTCAAACACAAAATTTAACTACAAGATTGAAATTCAATCCACAATTTAACTCATAATGTTTTGCTCCAATTTAAACTTTACACAAGGTAAAATTTCAACAATTTCTTTTTTTTCAGACAATTTACAAATTAAAATGCCATTCTTCTCCCTCCCATTTAGACCACTCAAAATCAGATTCTAATCTGATAGACCTCATTTGCATAATTAAATTTCTCCAATTTGAACTACTTATCTTTGTCTTACATATCCGCAATCTGTCCTACACTTCCAGGGAAGATTTATATGCAATTCAAATGTGGTTCTACCTTTTACAAGCATAGAACTCTAATCTCGTCCTCCTTTCCTCCAAACACAAATTTTGTCCAAGCTTCTCATATTTAATTTTCCACACATCATTTTTCCATCACTAAAAGGTGCGGCCTGGGAGAGCTTACTTTTTATTGCTACAATTAAAACAAACTCATTTTAAGTTTGTGTAATTTCCAGTAGTTGCTATGTATGGCATCAACTCAATCGCCCTCCCTCTCTTCCTACCTCGTCGCATCTTCATTTTCTTTCCATTATATCTGCCTGGCATGTCATTCTTGTTGCCTAATACTCCATGCGACCCCTTGCCTTCTTTCCCAAAATCTATTTTTTATTTTTTATCTTTTAAATTTCCCTTCTCCTCCCTAGTTTGCAGCTGCCTATATTTTGATATAGCATTGCCTCTATTCTTGACCCTTTCCCTTCTCTTTAATCTGATTTTTTTAAAAATATGTACATCTATTTCAAAGCCACGACCCCTACTTTTCCTCAAGGCATTTTTAATAAATCTGCTCTTTCATTGGTTTCTCAAAGCTTAAAAGGAACCTCAAAGAAAATGAATTTTAAAACTAAAATTAGAGTCAAGACACTTCATCGCCCTTTCACCTTTCACAGTCATTAAAGCGAGGTCGAATAAGAGGATATTGAACTCAAAAAATTTGAAGATGGGAGATGAAAAACCAAAACCAAAACTATGGGAAACAAATCAACAATTTTTTTTCCTGGTGTTGATTGCTTATTCACCCGTTTGCTCCTGCACCAGATAAGATAATTTTAAATATTATCAATTTGATAGAAAAATATTGAGTGTGAGATAGGGTATTAGTGTCTACTTTTATATTTCCTAATAACATATAGGGTGGAATCTAAATGCCATCAAAGACCAATTTTGCAAATATAGAGCAAGCTCACATGTGCGTACTAGATCTAGAACATTGAAATCAAGACTCAACATAAATTAGAGAAGAATACACTAGTTCTAATATATACATTATCTTGAGCATATCTATTTTTTGAGGCACACAAATCTCACTATATTGATCAACTAGCATGAATTATTTGGTCTCAAAACTAAGCAATCTCCCTCTCTATTTATTACTATTCATAGCTTGATTATAATTTATATATAATATTACTTGATCTAATCCATTTCACTCCAATAAATTATTTAATCTAGGCTATTTTTTCTTAATTGCTCCATTTAATTAATTAACCTAGATTAACTCTAAAAGGAACTTTTATTTCCATTTCATTGTGTTGAATCCTACCTTACAACCTTAACTAGGTTAGTAAATTTACAGTTTGATTCTAATTTTCTATTTTTTTAGAATTTGATTTATCATTTGTCTTTATACTTCATTAATATATATTTTATTTCTAAGGTTTGGTGATTGAATATGTTTCCTATCCATGTGGCCACCCATCCCACCCTTGGTTTGAAATAGGGTTTCTATTTTTAGCATATTCTCATATGATATAATGATCCATAGTAAATTGTACTTGTTTATGTCATTTTCCTATTCTTTCTAAGGTTTGAACACATTTCATTGCGTATAATTTATTAAGCTCACTTGATCTTTGTATAAACCCTTTGTTTTATATTGTGGATCCTCATGTTCCTATATCCTTGGATTGCATTCATTCTTCACTTATTGATTTTGGCATGCTTCTACACTTTGTGACAAGTTCAATCAAAATTTCCTTTGATTCACATATTAAATTATATCATATTGATGAGATCATATTATTTCATGTATGATATTGAGCTTTATGATGATTTTCAAATACTTCTCACATGTCACATGGTTTATTATTCCTTGATGATGATGCAAATTAACTTATTATATCAGATGCTTCAATGTCCATATATCATATTATGTCTTAGTGAGGAATTACTACATGATTATGTTGGTTCTATGGATGCTTATTTGTGTGCTAAATATTTATTATTGCTAATTATACACTTATCTAGTAGAGATTTAGACTGGTTATATCCATCATTCTTTATCTATACTTAAATTTTCTAATTTACCTCATGCTCACATTTACTATTTCTATCACTAGTTCACATAAGAATATAATAGACTTTAAATGATCTATGGTTATTTAGCTTTTGATTCTTGTTATATTAAATACATTTCTCATCATACACATGGATATACTACACATAGAAGCAATAGATTCCAACATAAAATTCAATAATTAATAGAGAAAGGGAAGATACATATTGAGATCATACATAACATAAAGAGAAACCTCTTCATATGAGAGATTAATTCATTCCTTAGATATCAATTTTACTTTTCTTTGTTATTTTTCTTTCAACCTATCCACCATCTTGTTCAATTTTCATATCTACTTTATCTTTTGGGATCCCTCTAACATATTTATGCATTTTCCCCCACTTGGGGGCATGTGTGATCTTTGTGTTTACTTCATATTTCCTTACCGACCTAGGGGTTATGTTGGATATCCTTTATCTATTGATTTCCATGTCAAGTATCTTACTTAGTATTTCTCACCCTTTATTCTCAATCTATCAATCCTTATCTTTTAGAGATTTTGATATATTTCCTTGTATAATCTTGTCTTTTCATTGTCATTATCCTTTGTCTCCTACACCTTAATCCATTATACTATCATTTTCACTTCGTTATTTATTATTATATTCAGTGATCTAACCTCTTAGAGGGTTGTCTTCTACACATACCTTGATTATATCCAGCTATGGTGATAATCTATGATCCATTATTGTTGTCTTGCTATTTTGTAGCATGTCGTATATTATCACTAGTTGAACTTTTTTTTTTTTTCAATAATATAAGCTGCATTTAAACAGGGTTCAATACCCTTGACACCAAAAATCCCTACAACCTAGAGTTCATCAGTTCAAAATTACAAAACATAACCAATTACAACAGATAGACAGTTTGCATAAACAACAAAAAGATAACATAATAAAAGACCTCCCCAAAAAAAAAAAACCTAGACCATCACTGAGCAATATCCTACCATTCCTCTAAGAGGAATTTAAACACATCCCCAGTGGCCAAACTGGTATTGGATCAGACTCTACAACATTCTTTTTAACTTCCTCCTTCAACACCACAGATATAGTGATAGTCAAGTGATGAATGATCTTTATAGTGAACCGGGTTAGTCTTTCAAGCTTCCTTTCCAAGATTCAAACATGATCCATCAGGCCATTGACATCTTCCTCCTTCACAAAATTTGGCTTATTAGTCTCTTCATCTACAATTTAATGATTGGAAGAGTCTAGAGTGGACTCCTCCAAGATCATCTAATTAAGCTCTAGGAAGTTCATGGGTCCCTCCTTGTACTCATTTGATTCCTCTACCATATCATTATTGTTGTCATCACTATCCTTTCCATGCTTCGAGCTACTAGAAATATCATCAACTAAGACCTTTTGCTTATGTTTAACTAGGCAATTAGGCCTCTTGATGTTACTAGGTTCCACACAAGTGTTCATACTTGCAACCACCACAGTTTTATCCTCATAATCTTTAGACCCAACGTCATCCTCATCATTTTCAGTGGGTGGTTCTTCAATATAGAAAGAACTATGCCCTTCTTTTTCCTTTTTGCTTGTTTGGCATTGGTTTTGGTAGGCATTTTCCCCCTTTCTTCTAAGTAGGGTGTTCTTTAGATTGCATAGACCAATGACCATAATGGTTTGAGCATCCAATAGCTCCTTTTTTCTTTTTAGCACTAGGTTTTGGTTTAGGATCTTCAGGATTTGGTTGGAAATGGTGGGGTTTCCTCTCCAAACCCACATAAATAGTAGGGGAGGATCCTGAAGGAGGGGAATCTAAGACCACGAGCTCCTCAACCATAGTGGTAGATATGGGTTTCAGAGGGAAAACAACCAGGTGAAAATGGTAAAGGTAAAGGATGAGACCCTAGTGAAAGGGTAGGGGGTTTCTCAAGATTCTTGGCAGCAATATACAAGGTTTCCTTGGCAAAGCTTTCAAGAGATGAAAGCAAAAGAAATAGGAAGTTGATGAGGGTTGAACTTGTATTGTTACATCTTCTTGTGTTATGATGATATTACCTTATATTGATATTAATGACATATTTTTCTTTGAGAATGTATCATTTCTCCTTATATATTCCTACACAAGGATCATTCTATTCACCCTTTCTCTTTTAATCTTGTATTCATATGTATTATGTGTGATCCTACTTGCATCAATATTATATTGTTATATCATCATATATCTTGATCGAATAATTTGTTCTACCTACATTGATATGTCACTTTTTGATCCTATACAACACACTTCTATGTTTACAACTTTTTCCACTTCTTTAGCAAAATTTATTTCCATATCGTCATATTGAGATAAAAATTCCCTTAGTATTTCTTACTCTTTATTCTTGATCTATCGATCCTTGTCTTTTAGAGATTTTGATATATTTCCTTGAATAATCTTATCTTTTTATTGTCATCACGTGCCCTTTGCCTCCTACACCTTAATCCCTTAATACTATTATTTTCACTTCATGATTTATTATTACATTCATTGATCTAGCCTCTTAGAGGGTTTTCTTCTACACATACATTGATTATATCTAGTTATGGTGAGAATCTATGATCCATTGTAGATGTCTTGTTATTTTGTAGCATGTCTTACATTATCACTAGTTGAACTTATATTGTTTTTTATAATATAAGCTACATTTATATGGTGCAACACCCTTAACACCAAAATCCATTAGTTTAAAATTACAAAGCATAACCAATTACAATAGATAGATAGTATACAAAAATAGGACAAAGACAACATAATAAAGACCCCCCAAAAAACAAACAAAACCCAGAACATCACTGAGTAAGATTCTCCCATTCCTCCATGGGGAAATTAAACACATCCCCAGTGGCTAGATTGGTATTGAGATCAAACTTTGCAACATTCTTTTTAACTTCCTTCTTCAACACCGTAGATAGAGTGATAGCCAAGTGATGAATGATCTTTATAGTGAACTGGGTCAATTTGTCAAGCTTCCTTTCCAAGCTTCAAACATGAGCCAACAAGTCATTGATGTCTTCCTCCTTCACAACATCTGGCTTGTTAGTCTTTTCATCTAGAGCTTCATGATTGGAGGAGTTCAGAGTGGACTCCTCCAAGATCATTTGATTAATCTCTGAGAAGTGATTGGGTCCCTCCTTGCACTCCTATGTTTCCTCCACCATATCATGATTGATGTCATCACGATCCTTGTCATGTTTTGAGTTGCTAGAAATATCATCAACCAAGACCTTTTGCTTATGTTTAGCTAGGCAGTTAGACCTCCTAACGTTGGTAAGTTCCACACAAGTGTTCATACTCGCAACCACCATAGTTTCCTCCTAAAAATATTTATACCTAGCATCATCCTCATCATTTTCAACGGTTTGTTCTTCAATATATAAATTTATTCCCTTTTCTTTTCTTCTTTTGGCATTGGTTTTGGCAGGATGTTTTCCCCTATTTTAGTAGGTTTTAGCTAGCGGGATCATGGGGTTAGGTAAGACCTATAAGTGTGATGAAAATTTAGAAAAATGGAGTTAGGCAACTTGACATTAAAATTTGAATAGGTTATTAACATAATTTGAAAAATATGTAACAAAATAAGTTGTAAAAAATTTAATGTATTTTCTAGGATACTAGTCCTTTTTTGGAGAAAAGTAATTTGATTTGCAAAAAGTTGAAATTTCAATGCAGTGGTACTAAAATTTTCAGGAAAAAGATAAGAAGCAAGTGTATGTCTAACCACCCTAAGTACAAGAATTTTTTTTTTCTAAATCTTTTGATATAAGTAGAGGACATCTTAGATGTGCGGATTTTTGTAACATTTTTCCATGTAAATAGTGGTTATGATTTTTTATTAAAATTTTTCAAAATTATTAAAGCGTGTGTGTCTAACCACCATAGCAGTCAAAAAATTTATGAAATTCCA
>VDFB02325141.1:0-31596 GCA_007258455.2 Sequoia sempervirens | reverse complement strand
CATCATTTTCAATGGGTGGTTCTTCAATATAGAAAGTTATGCCCTTCTTTTTCCTTTTTGCTTGTTTGGCATTGGTTTTGGTAGGCATTTTCCCCCTTTCTTCTAAGTAGGGTGTTCTTTAGATCGCATAGACCAATGACCATAATGGTTTGAGCATCCAATAGCTCCTTTTTTCTTTTTAGCACTAGGTTTTGGTTTAGGATCTTCAGGATTTGGTTGGAAATGGTGGGGTTTCCTCTCCAAACCCACATAAATAGTAGGGGATGATCCTGAAGGAGGGGAATCTAAGACCACAAGCTCCTCAACCATAGTGGCAGATATGGGTTTCAAAGGGAAAACAACCAGGTGAAAATGGTAAAGGTAGAGGATGAGACCCTACTGAAGGGGTAGGGGGTTTCTCAAGATTCTTGGCAGCAATACACAAGGTTTCCTTGACAAAGCTTTCAAGAGATGAAAGCAAAAAAAATAGGAAGTTGATGAGGGTTGAACTTATATTGTTACATCTTCTTGTGTTATGATGATATTACCTTATATTGATATTAATGACCATATTTTACTTTGAGAATGTATCATTTCTCCTTATATATTCCTACACAAGGATCATTCTATTCACCCTTTCTCTCTTAATCTTGTATTCATATGTATTATGTGTGATCCTACTTGCATCAATATTATATTGTTATATCATCATATATCTTGATCGAATAATTTGTTCTACCTACATTGATATGTCACTTTTTGATCCTATACAACACACTTCTATGTTTACAACTTTTTCCACTTCTTTAGCAAAATGTATTTCCATATCGTCATATTGAGATAAAAATTCCCTTAGTATTTCTTACTCTTTATTCTTGATCTATCGATCCTTGTCTTTTAGAGATTTTGATATATTTCCTTGTATAATCTTGTCTTTTTATTGTCATCACATGCCCTTTGCCTCCTACACTTTAATCCCTTAATACTATTATTTTCACTTCATGATTTATTATTACATTCATTGATCTAGCTTCTTAGAGGGTTTTCTTCTACACATACATTGATTATATCTAGTTATGGTGAGAATCTATGATCCATTGTTGATGTCTTGTTATTTTGTAGCATGTCTTACATTATCACTAGTTGAACTTATATTGTTTTTTTATAATATAAGCTACATTTATAGGGTGCAACACCCTTAACACCAAAATCCCTTATAAGCCAAAGTTCATTAGTTTAAAATTAAAAAAATAACCAATTACAATAGATAGATAGTATACAAAAATAGGACAAAGACAACGTAATAAAAGACCCCCCAAAAAACAAACAAAACCCAGAACATCACTGAGTAAGATTCTCCCATTCCTCCATGAGGAAATTAAACACATCCCTGGTGGCTAGATTGGTATTGGGATCAAACTTTGCAACATTCTTTTTAACTTCCTCCTTCAACACCATAGATAGAGTGATAGCCCAGTGATGAATGATCTTTATAGTGAACTGGGTCAATTTGTCAAGCTTCCTTTCCAAGCTTCAAACATGAGCCAACACGTCATTGATGTCTTCCTCTTTCACAACATCTGGCTTGTTAGTCTCTTCATTCAGAGCTTCATGATTGGAGGAGTTCATAGTGGACTCCTCCAAGATCATCTGATTAATCTCCGAGCAGTGATTGGGTCCCTCCTTGCACTCCTATGTTTCCTCCACCATATCATGATTGATGTCATCACGATCCTTGTCATGTTTTGAGCTGCTAGAAATATCATCAACCAAGACCTTCTTCTTATGTTTAGCTAGGTAGTTAGACCTCCTAACGTTGGTAAGTTCCACACAAGTGTTCATACTCGTAGCCACCATAGTTTCCTCCTAAAAATATTTAGACCCAGCATCATCCTCATCATTTTCAATGGTTGGTTCTTCAATATATAAATTTATTCCCTTTTCTTTTCTTCTTTTGGCATTGGTTTTGGCGGGATGTTTTCCCCTATTTTAGTAGGGGTGTTCTTTAGTTCACATAGACTAGTGGTCGCAATGGTTTGAACCTATCCAATGGCTCCTTTTTCTTTTTAGTGGGAGGATTGGGTTTAGGATCTTCAGGGATTTGTTTGGAAATTGGGGGGTTCCTCTTCAAACCCACAAAAATAGTAGGCGAGAGTTTTGAAAGAGGGGAATCCAAGGCCACGAGCTCCTTAACCCTAGTGGCGAATATGGGTTTCAAAGGGAAAAGGGCTAGGTGAAAATGGTAAAGGTGAAGGATGAGACCCTGGTGAAGTAGTAAGGGGTTTCTTAAGATTCTTGGTAGCAAGGTCTAGGGTTTCCTTGATAGAACTTTCAAGAGAAAAATGTAGAAAAAATAAGAAATTGATGAGGGTTGAACTTATATTGTTACATATTCTTGTGTTATGATGATATTACCTTATATTGATATTAAGGACCATATTTTTATTTGAGCATGTATCATTGCTCCTTATATATTCCTACACAAGGACCATTCTATTCACCCCTTCTCTCTTAAGCTTGAATTCTTATGTATTATGTGTGATCCTACTTGCATCAATAGTATATCGTTATATCATATATCTTGATCAAATAATTTTTTTTGCCTACATTGATATATCACTTTTTGATCCTATACAACAACACTTCTATGTTAACAATTTTTTCCACTTCTTTAGCAAAATGTCTTTTCATATCATCATATTGAGAGAAAAATTCCCTTAGTATTTCTCACCTTTTATTCTTGATATATTGATCCTTATCTTTTAGAGATTTTGATATCTTTCCTTGTATAATCTTGTCTTTTAATTGTCATTATCCTTTGTCTCCTACACCTTAATCCCTTATACTATTATTTTCACTTAATGATTTATTATCCCATTCATTTATTTAGCCTCTTATAGGGTTGTCCTCTTCTACCTTACATGTTAAATTAGGTGTATATTGCACCTTGCATAATGTTGTGTTTTATTTTATTTATTATGTGTGTGGTGCACCTAGGGGTTTTCTAGGTGAACGTGCATCACAAGGAGTTATAATGTTGGGGCCACTTTGTTGTATGTAACATTGGGACATAATTGTCAAATGTAATTATTTAATATTGGGGAATAATAATAAAATAATAAAGTACCCAATATTAAATGTGGGGTCACATGATGTAGTATTTTTGGGTACATGGTTTATGTAATACCACTTGGTGGTTTTGTGGGAGCTTGTTTCTATAAAAGCAACCATGAGGGGTGGATGCCGGGTTAGCGAGGTTGAGCTTGTGCATGTGTGAGGGTTTGGAAGCATGGCATGGGATAGTAGTGGATTCATGCTTGGTCACATGGAGACCATGGATAACATTGAAGTGTTCCTTTGAGAGTCTACGTAGATGTATTGTAATGGGTTTCATTGTGAATAATACATGAGTGTGGATGCTTTTGAGTGGGTTTCCCTCTTGAGGGTTTTCGAGGGGTATATCTTGTGTATCTGTAGGTATGTTGTCTATTCTCTTACATGTTGGTGTTGAATATTTTATGTTTAATTGGGTTAATATTAGAAATTGTCATTTCATGGCTGCATAGTTTCCTTACAAGTGGTATCAGAGCTTTGGTTATTGGATTGGATAACCCTAGGTTGCATGAGAGAATGAAAGACAATGGCAAGATATAGGGTTTTGCAGGTGTTTTATTGCAGATCTGAGGGTTTTGAGTTTGCTGTTATGATGGGTTGTTTGCAGATTTGGGGTGAGAAAATTTTGACAAAATTAGGGTTTCTTGGTCATGCATTTAAATGAGGATTTTTTGGGGGTGAAATTTCACAGATGCCCTCCTAAGACAAAAAGGACCTCATGGTTGGATTCAAGTTGGCCGAGAGAGAAATTTTGACATATAACATGCCCTATTTTAGTTGCAGAAAAAAAATGCACCCACCTGTTCGGCCGTACGGGTCGACGGTACAGTCGTTGCAGAAAATATTAAAAAAAAAAAAATCGAAAAAAAAAAAATATATATTATCCCGTCGGAATATTTTGTACCTGCAAAATAAACACAAAAAATATATTAGAAAAATCAAAAATCAAAAAAACATTAGAAAAATAAATAAATAATAAATAAAAATAAATTTATGTGGGGGGGGTCCGCAAACCGGCCCACCCCACAGAGTCGTACCCTGCAGCGGCAGGGTGGCAGGCCCTGTCGGTAGGGTACTGCCGGCCGGCTGCTAAACGGCCGGCAGGTACCGTGTCAAACAGGGTACCGGCCCCGCCAGCCATGCGGGCTTTAAAAAACAAAATAAAATTTTTGAAATTTTTAACAAATAAAATTCCATAAATGGAAAAATGTCCGCCGAGTTTCGGACTTGAAACTTTGTAAACGAATTTAATTCATGGTCGGGTCCGCCAGGAGGAGGGAGAGATTTTTTTTAAAAAGGAAAAATTAAACCAGATTTAAATGGGATTTGGAATCCGCCGCCCACCCACCACCGGAGCGCCGCCCGAGCACCACCAGGAGGGCTTCTTACAACTATTTTTTTTCAAACGCATATAACTTTCACCCAGCATGTCGGATTTTCGACTTCTTACAGTCGTTGGAAAGCTGGTTCCGAGCACTACATAGTGGTACAGGTTTTGTTCCATGATTTTTCAGTTTTGATAGTGTTTTACTTGGTTGAAGTCAGATGTTTATTTTGAGCTTTGAGAGGGCTTTGAGAGGGCATATCGGGTGCATACGGAGTTGGATTTTGGACTTTGAATAGTCAACAAAAAGCTTGTTCAGAGCACTTTATAGTGGATCAGGTTTAGAGATATTTTGGCATGGTTTATTTGTTGTTTTATTTATCTGAGCTGTTTATGGGTCTCTTTGACTATGGTGTTATTATGAGCTTATGGATTGTTGGATTTGGGATATTTGATGATGGATTCATTGTATGCTCGGTTGTACATCTCATTTTATTATATTTTTGACATGGTTATCAGCATGTATGTTGCATTGTTGTATCTACAAGTTGTGCAATGTTGTAGGCGGTCTATACTTGTTGCACCTATGACTTGGATATGGGTTGTCTTTGCCCATTGATATTTCAGTGTTGATGCATGATCAGTTTTAGTGGCTTGGTTTAGTCACTTGGTTTGTTGATTTGGTTGTCATGTTAAGGAGATGAGATGGTATTACTAGGTACAGCCATGATATGAGATAGATGCAGTTGACTATGATTATGCAGATATGTGGACACGGTTGGGTTGATTTGTTGGTATATTTGGTGGTGATCATGATGTCATGGATGTTTCTTGTGCATTAGAGACTTTGGCATGTTATGATGGTTTATGCAGGTGCATTGATTGGTGGTATTGGATTGGTTCCTGATTATGGTTGTGGCAGTGTATCTTCTTGGGTTTAGGAGATTGGTATCACGATGTCATGGATAGCTTGGTTACACGGTTCAGTGGGAGCTTGTGACAGTGATGGTTTTGCGGTGATGGATATGATGGTTTGGTGGTGTATCTTCTTGCTTTAGAGGATGGTTATCATGTTGTCATTGAGAGCTTGGATTCATAGGTTTTGTGTGAGCTTATGACAGTGTTGGTTTTGTGCATCATGGTGCCATGGGATTGCTCGGTATCACAGTTCAGTGGGAGCATTTGGCAATGATGTGGATCCATTGGTTATTATGGATGGTTGTATTCAACAGGTGATCTTTGGTGTCATGGAGGAGCTCTTGGATTCTGTGTGCTACAGTGAGAGTTCTTTGACATTAGGTGTTGGAGATGTTGAGGTATTGTTTATGACTTGTTGGTTTTGACAGGTGATCCTTGGTTGTAGGATGGTTGTGTTATTATGTCATGGTATACTCTTGATTACTAGTTTAGAGTTGTGGCATGGTACATGTTATGATGATTTATTCATGTGATCTTCTTTTGAGAGGATGTGAGATCATGGTGTTATGTTTATGTTCCTGATTCTACAGTTGGAGCTATGATTTTGATCTTGGTTGGTTCTCTTTGTATTGAGTACATTGATCATTTTCTTGGTGTTTAGCATGGATTGATCGGTTACAGGTGCTCATGGATACTTGGAGACATAGGTGAGGCTTGGTGTTCTCTTGTGGTTAGAGACATGTTGTTGATATGGTTACTCTTGATGAGGTTTTAGCAGGAAGTCCGAGGGAGCTTACACCTTGGTTGGACGTGAGTTCAACATGGACCAAAGAGGAGAGTGTTCTTGGTTGAGTCATGATGAGTTGGATATCCTGGAGGAGCATTCTCATTCCCCACTCTTGGTCTACTCGGCGGTCCACTTGAGAGGTATTGCCCATTATTCTTTCAGGTGCTTTATGTTTATGCTTTGTCTTCTCATGGATATGGATCTTGAGCCATGGATATTTGGTTCTGGAGGGTTCATTTGAGGAGTGTTGGCATGTTTATCTCCTTGTACATGTTGGGTTTAGGAGATGGTTTATTGGGTTGATTTCCTTGGTTTAGGAATGGTTACTTTGAGTTTGATCTTCTTGTTTTGAGATGCTTACATCCATGTTAGTTACATATGTTATCTTTGATCTTGGTGATTGGATGGATGGATGTTGTTATGGATTTTGTTTTGGGGTATTATGGAGGAGATCATACTTTACACAGTTGGCATTTAGAGGTGTGTGTAGGAGGACATGCTACAGGGTTTGGTTTGCAGGTTTTGCTTATCATTGTGGATGTTCCTTGGTACTACATGTTTACTTCTATGAGATGTTGGTAGTAGACTTAGTATGCCTTTGTGATGGTGCCTTTTTTGGGATGTTAACGAAGCGACGCGTTGAATGCGCTCATTCTAGGTTTGCATTCATCTTGACATTGCCCATGCAGTGGGAGCTCTTGGATGTGTATGTCATGCTTTGACAGGTTTGCACATGGAGTTTTTATTGTGGTTTATGGGTGGATATGTTGTTGGCATGAGTTTACTATGTTATGTTATGTATACCTTGGAGGTATGGATAGTTGGATGTGTTGGCATTTGTTGTGGGTGTCATTTCAGCTATAGTGATTTATTCTTGACAGCTACTGGTGCATGTTGGATTCAGTGTTTGTGTTTTGAGATATCAGGTTGAGGCAGGTTTATGCTTCTTTGTGACAGTTAGTGTGATGTCTCTTTGGATGTGTTCTTATCTTAGTGCAGTTGGCATGGTGGAGGATGGGAGCATTCATGGATGAGATGGTGGTCACCTTGGTCCTTGTTACAGGTATCTTGATGGAGCACATGGAGCACTTGGATTATAGGATGGTACATGTTGCCTATGGATTTTATTTGTTACCCCTTATGCAATGTATACAAGTGGGAGATTGTTAGAATTAGGTGTTGTACACCTTGCATAAAGTTTGTAATGTTTTATTTATTTATTATGGGTGTGAGATTGCACCTAGGGGTTTTCTAGGTAGATGGCCATCACAAGGAGTTATAATGTTAGGGACCCACTTTGTTGTATGCATTTGGGACACATAATTGTCAAATGTAATTATTTAATATTGGGAATAATCATAAAATAATAAAGTACCCAATATTAAATGTAGAATCCTATGATGTAGTATTTTTTAGGTACATGGTTTATGTAATACCACTTGGTGGTTTTGTGGGAGCTTGTTTCTATAAAAGCAACCACAAGGGGTAGTTATTCTTGAGGTTAGCAGGTTGAGCTTTCGCATGTGTGAGGGTTTGAAGCATGGAATGGGATGTGTGGATTCATGATGGAATGCATGGATAGCTTGTGCTTCAGAAGTGTTCATGGAGTCTCTGAAGATGTATTGTAATGGGTTTTCATTGTTGAATAATACATGGAGTGTGGATGTTTTTGGAGGCTAGGTTTTTCCCTCTTGAGGGTTTTCCCAGGGTATATCTTGTGTCATCTTTCATGGGTATGTTGTTCTATTCTCTTGCATGTTGATATTGAGATTTACTTGCATGTTTTCAATTTGGGTTATGTGGAAATTGTCATTATATGGTGCATAGTTTCTTCACATACATTGATTATATCTAGCTATGGTGATAATTTATGATCCATTGTTGATGTCTTGTTATTTTGTAGCATGTCTTACATTATCACTACTTGAACTTATATTATTACATCTTGCTTGTGTTATGATGATATTACCTTATATGGATATTAATGACCATATTTTTTCTTTGAGCATGTATCATTGTTCCTTATATATTTCTATATAAGGATCATGTTGTTGGCCCCTTCTCTCTTAAGCTTACATTCATACAATTATGTGTGATCCTACTTGCATCAATATTATATTGTTTTATCATATATCTTGATCAAATAATATGTTCTACCTACATTGATATATCACTTTCTGATCCTATACAACACACTTCTATGTTAACATCTTTTTCCACTTATTTGACACCCTATATTGGAGAGCAAAATGCCTTTCCATATCATTATATTGAGATCTATTTTCATACTTGATTATCTATATCTTTATCACTTATATCACAATCATATTTGGTATGTTTGGGAATATGTCCTACTACCAAGCCTTTGTGCCATATAACTTGTCTATTTATATTATTTATATTTTTTTTTTATTAGACTACATATTTCAGTGATCCTAATCATATTGATCCTACCTTGTGTGTTCTTATTCTCATAGAAGTCTCATTTGGCCTTTCATTGTTCTTATATAAGTGTTTTTGGTCATTGACATATGTATCATGCTTATCATGCCCATATTGGGGACAATAACCCTATAACCTATATCCCACCCTTCCTTATCAACTCATCCATTGGATTATATCTTTAGCCCTTGCATGCTTCTAATGATGTCTTTTAGCTATGATTGTTATCTTTTAATGGTTGGATTATTATATATGATTACATTCTTATCATTTTTTATTGTGTCTCAAAATATTATGATTATATCATGACATATTATATTTTCATTCTTTTGTTTATTATTGATATAGATTTAATAAGATCTTCCTTCAATTAATATAGCTATAATAGGGACAATTAATTGAAAGTGGGAATAAATGATCAAAAAAATTATCCTTTATGTGTTCAATTCATCTTGTGACTTAGAAGCTACTCATAGAATCTTTTAGCCCTTGTATGTAGGAATTTATGGGAGAACATATGTGAAAGAATAAAAGACCTAGAATGAGACCATTTTTTGATATTTGTTGCATGTACTTTATGGATGCTTAATAATGCTACATGCTTAGGTATAAATTATTCATTTACAACTCACATGCAACTCAAAGTGAGTGCATTTAATGTAAAAGTGACAAATATACCCTTGATTTATTTTCCCATTTAGTTTTGTGCCTAGTTTGGGGAAATGTCTTAACACATTTATATAGTTACAAATGACACATTTTTGTGTCTATTTTGGCCCATATATAGTCTATCTTGCATCTATACCTATGATCATTAATTATCCCTATGTTTATCTACATACAATCTATGGTGTCAAAAATTTAACTCCCTTTTAGGTGAAGGTACAATTTCATGCTCTATTTGGAACTAGATTTAGTGACCTTTCACATCAATGCATTTGGATATTCCTTGGCCCTAAATTTTCCTATCAACCTAGGAGAATGTGTTTATACCATCCTATAAAATTCCTTATCAATTAAACATCATCAAATCAACTCTGACAAGTGCCCTCACCATGAAAAGGTCTTGATTTTAGCAAAATCTAAACACGCAATGCAAATCTTCTTGAGTGTGAGAGGGCCAATTTGGGTTGTACTACACCCTAGACCAGCTATTTTGCTCAATAGGTTTCATTTCCCATTTTTATCAATCTCTAATTTTGGGGATGTAATTTCAAATTGGGGCCTTGGAGATAATTTCATCCCAAAAATTCAAATTTAAATGAGTCATCCTAAACTTTAATTTATCCTAAGTTCCACTATATAAGCATGAATTATTATTTCAAAATTAAAAGAAAGAGAATTATGTAAGACATCTACACTTCACCAAAATACATTTAAATTTACAAGTTTTCAAGATGAATTTCATATTTAATCAAGCTTGCTATAGTGATTGGAGTTTGATGCCAATGGAAGAACATGATGGAATCTAGGTTTTGGAGATTCTTTGGCCCTCTCCAACCATCTAATGACTTGTTTTTAGAATTATTCTCATCTTCAAGCTTTGATCTGTTTACTATCCTATGCAAGGTATTGTTGCAATATTAGATTTTACTAAGGGTATTTGACTTTCTCTTAGGTTGATCTCATTTTTATCATTTAAGAATTCCTTCTTTAACACATTTGAGTAGGGTGTTTTGCATTTTAGCTCATTATAGCCTTAGATGCACTTAAGGTTAAGAGAAAACACATTTTATCAATCAGTTCATTGGCTATTTGTGGAGGTAGAAATGCCAAAATGGAGTTTTGACTTAGGAAAACTCCTATATAGCCACCCTTTTTGGGCTATGTTGGGATTTTCGTAGGTTCAGATATGAAGACAAATATTCAGAGTAGGATTGTAGAAGGAAGACAAGGTGTTATGAGCTTGAGAACTCATATCCAAAAAATATGAGCTTAGTCTAGGGTGTATTGCACCCTAAACTAGCTATTTCAACCCCAAATTCTAATCACAGGTGCACAATACTCTTCCCTTCTTAGATCTGCTTTTGTTTTTCAGAAATTCAATTTCATTATTATAGAAAACTATGTTTTCATATTAGGTCTTGTTGTCAAATTAATTCAATAAATCAACATTAATTTCAATCAATTTCCAAGGCACTAGAGAACTAGATCCAAGGCAAATCGAATTGCCTATTAGATTGCAAGTCAATCTTCAATCCATGTCATTTTGGCTTTGAATGTTTGTTGGAAAAGGATTGATATTGATAAAGAAAAACACTATCCCAGGATCCCTTTTTCATCAAAACACAATCCCAATCCATTTAGCTTATCTATCTAATTTTGATCATTAATTATATCCTAGAAGATAATCCATTGTCCATATCTATGAGATCTTCCTCAAAATCGTGATCTTGATCCATCTAAAAAATTCTAAAAACAAACATTTTAGCCAACTACTTCCCTTTTACACACTACTCCTAAACCAACATCAATTTGCATTTAGTTCAATACACACAAGGTGATACCTCTAGACACATAGAGAATCACAAGGGTAATCATTCACTTTATCATCTAGTCTCTAAAATCAAGTAGGAAATCTAGCACATTTGATTATACTCTCATCCTAACACATATAAATCACCTAACAAACATTCTATAACTCATGTACATGTTCAAAGCATGTTGTCTACTAAAATGTACTTTTAAATACTATCCTTGACTGTAAAAGAAGATAGTATATCTCTTAAAAGTATACATGAAAAAATCCAAAAATCATTAGATACCAAATTCCTATATGACTATGAAATGGAAAGGGAAAAAAGAAACATATCAACTTACCACAACATGACGGCAGAAGCAACAGATAGCTTGAAGAAAGATGGCAAGCCACTGAAGGCCCGAAGAGAAAAGCCAGTCCACGTGTGCTTACACCTCGGACTCCACATAATATACACGTACTGCACTATAACATTTATCCACCAAGATACGCTCAAAATAAGCGCCGCCCCAAAAATTCCCCATCCCAGCTTGTAAATCACCAACCAGCTCAAAAACACGTGGATAAACACAGTGACCAAGGAAATGTAAGCGCCGGGCGCCACGATGCTCTGTGCCTGCATAAACTTCTGGATCGGAAAATTGGCGGCGTATGCGTACAATTGTGGGATCAGGCCGTACACAAATATTGCCGCTGCTGCTGATATTTCCTCAGTCTCGCCCAAAAGTAGCAGAATTGGCTTGGAAAATATGGCCTGGCTTAAACATCACACACTAAGCGCTGACCGCTTAGGTGGATGTCCCTTTTAACTCAACTCTGTCAGTCTGTTTAACCCAACCCTTTTTTCAGTTTCCGGTTCCGGCTGTAAAAAAAGTTTTCTGATGTGACGCGTGAGTTAGTTGGCTTTCGCTTCTGTACGGAGGTCTCAGAGAGTGGACTACCATTGGCGGAGAAATACCAATGTGGTCTGCTTTATTAGTTGCCATGTTCGCAAAAAAAGTGTTTGAAAGATGATGTTTTAAAATATTTAAAATTAATATTTAAGATTTATTTAAAATCATAAGGTTGTATTTTAATCTTTAATTTGTTATTTAATATATATTATTTATATTTAATCCTTTTACATAAAAAAATTAATTAAAAATTGAAATTTTTATTTTAATTTAAAAAATATGAATATTTAGTATAAAAAAATATTGAAATCTTTTTTTAAAAATTATATTAAAATTAATTTAAATAGTAAAACTTGATATTTTAATATAAATTAATGTTTAAACTTTGATAAAAATAAAAGTTTATTTATATTTTTTAAATTTGATTATTGATAAATAAACAATTTAATAAGCAATGTTCAATTTTAAAATAAAATTTTAAATCTTGTGTATAAGATTTCTAGTAGATCTTTCAATTTTTTAAAAAATAATAATAATATGTAAGTATACTTTTTTGAAATAAAATATAATATTTTTTTTAATAATTTTTTTTATTTTAATAGTTGAATGTATTTAATTTTATTAAATTTTGTATTTTAATAACTAATTCATTCAAAATATTTTTAGTGTATTTAAAAATATTTATATTATACATAAAAAATCACATAACAAATAATGCATATTCTTCAAATTGTATTCATTGTATTTTGAATATCATTTTTCTAATTAATATTTTAATTATGTTAATATTCTAATCATATTAGTCATATACTAAATACTTTTCTTTATGCTATTTTGATTGATTAAATTAAATGTACAAAACACTTCTCTTAACATTATTAGTTCCTCCCATGGAATTATAGCCAAGGCCAAGACTATAACTAGTGACTAATATTGTATATTTGAGCAAATCAAAATTGATAATTTTATTTTCATTCATTATATTTATTTTTTTCTAATGCAAAATGTGTGATATTTAACTTTTATAATTTTCAAAATCATTTTTGTCAAATATCATTGACCAAAAAAACTAAGGCAATGAGAACAACTTTTGTGGAAGTGAACATAATCTCTGCCATTTAATGCATGATATTCTGAAGTACAATGATTATAGTAAAGTTAAAATAAATTTATTATAAAAAAAATTGAAGTAAACATAATCTTTTTATTTTACAATTTTATTAGCTTTTGTTGAGGCAGTTTATCCTCATTTAATGCATGATATTTGGAAGTACAATAATTATAGTAAAGTTAAAATAAATTTATTATAAAAACTTTTCAAAAGAAGTTACAAATAATGATATAAATAACTAAAATCTATATTGACTAAAAGATAACCTAAGTAAAATGCAAAGAAAGTATTGGATATAAAGTTAAAAACATTTACTTTTTATGAAACAAAAATATCATTCATAAAACTCCTAAATTTGGTCAAAGTTAAAATTAAACTCATCAAATATTTTTTTAACATCTCACTTACAATGTAAAAGATAATTAAATAAATATAAACATTTATATATTTTCTCTTAGATAATTATTATAGTAAGTAATTAGTGATTAATATTGTAAACTACCATTTAATGCATGATATTGAGAAGTATAATGATTATAGTAAAGTTAAAATAAATTTATTCCTAAAACTATAAATCCTTTATTAACTAAAAGATAACCTAAGTAAAATGCAAAGAAAGTATTAGATATAAAGTTTAGTAAAAAATCATTTACTTTTTATGAAACAAAAATGTCATTCATAAAACTCCTAAATTTGGTGAAAGGTAAAATTAAACTCATTAAATATTTTTTTAACATATGGCTTATAGTGCAAAAGATAGTTAAATAAATATAGATATGTATATATTTTTATTTTTGGATTATTATTATAGTAAGTAATTAGTGGTTAATATTGTAAACTGTCATTTAATGCATGATAGTCAAAAGTACAATGATTATAGTAAAGTTAAAATAAATTTATTATAAAAAAATTACAAATAACGATATGAATAATAAAAATATTTATTGACTAAAAGATGACCTAAGTAAAATGTAAAGAAAGTATTGGATATAAAGTTTTGTAAAAATTATTTACTTTTTATGAAAGAAAAATGGCATTCATAAAACTCCTAAATTTGGTAAAAGGTAAAATTAAACTCATCAAATATTTTTTAACATCTCACTTAGAGTGCAAAAGATAATTAAATAAATATAGAAATTTATATATTTTTATTTTTAGATTATTATTATACTAAGTAATTAGTGGTTAATATTGTATATTTGACCCAATCAAAAATGATAATTTTATTTATTCATTATAAAAGGAATTCAAAAACATTACAAATAACGATATAAATAATAAAAATCTTTATTGACTAAAAGATAACCTAATAAAATGCCAAGAAAGTATTGGATATAAAGTTTTGTAGAAATCATTTATCTTTTATGAAACAATAATGTCATTCATAAAACTCCTAAATTTGGTGAAAGGTAAAATTAAACTCACCAAATATTTTTTAACATCTCACTTACAAAAGATAATTAAATAAATATAGGTCTACTTATTTTTAGATTATTATTATAGTAAGTAATTAGTGGTTAATATTGTATATTTGAGCCAATCAAAATTTATAATTTTATTATCATTAATTATAGAATTTTTCTAATGATAAAATGTGTGATATTTAATTGAGGCAATGAAGACGACTTTGGAGGTGAGCATAATATTTTTGTTTTATAATTTTATTAACTTTTGTTGTGGCAATTTATCAGCCACTTAATCCTTGATATTGGAAGTACAATGATTATAGCAAAGTTAAAAATAATTATTATAAAAACTTTTTAAAAATAGTTGCAAATAATGATCTAAATAAAAATCTTTATTGGCTAAAAAATAACTTAAATAAAATGCAAAGAAAGTATTGAATATTATAAAGTAGATTTAAAATATTTGTGTACTCACTAAAGAAAAACAAATAAAAAAAAAAGCAATAAGGGACTTTCTTCCGTTACAAGCCTTATTCTATATATAGCCTAGAGATCTTAAATTTGAGGCATTCTTTGAAGGTCAACTAGTTGGTGGTGTTCAAGAAGTGGAGGCTTTGTTTCCTCGTGAAAAGATTTCCATGTACTTTCATTTATAATTTTCCACAAATTTTTATTTTATCCAATTTGAATATTTTGAAATCAAACTATTTTAGCTTTTTGTTGACACATCTCTGATATATATTGCAAACGACTTACTCTTTTTTAATATTTTGGCACAAAATAAAGTGGACCATTGTGTCTAGTGTGGCCAAATATCATTCAGCTATCCAAGATCTTTCTAAATTTGAGAATTATTTCAATTTGGTTAACATTTTATGGTTAAAAGAGAGTCTTGAGATGTGAGAGATACTTCTTACATAGTTGCAGATCCAAGGCTTACAATAGTGTACTCTATCCCTAATTGGAGTGGGCTATGAAGATTTATCATATTTCAATCTTTCTTAGTTAGAATATCACTGATTTGGAATCACTTGTGCTGCTTTGATTTCATAAATTTTTATCTGATAGGTCTTACTTTCAAGTTATAAGTTCATAGTTATTAAATCAATTAAAAAGCCAAGTCTTAGTTGTGTCCATTGCTTGGTGGAGAGGCTTATGGTCTACTTTCCTGAAATAGGGTCTTGTGCTTCTCTTCAGTTCTTTGGATGAAATCTAGTCTCAAATATTCCCAAAGTAATTAGCAAGACATGAGTTGTTTCTACACATATATCTATTTTGCTAGATTTTGGAATTTGATGGAATTAGTTAGTTAAATGATAGCTAATCTATGCAGTCCTTGTCTCCCATTTATGTGAATATAGAAAAGCCCTAAAAGTGAACTCACTAATTTTTAAAAGACAAGAAAGGGTTTGGGACTGGTGATCTATAAAACTAACTCAAGAGAGCTAATTCACCGACTTGTGACTATTAGATTAGTTTTATTTGCAAAGTGTTCAATATGGTGCTTGAAAAAGTTGTTTTACCTCATATTATTCCACAATTATGTGCTTAAACAATTAACATAGATAAATAACATTGCACAAATCCAAAACAATGAACACCAAGATTGGAAACCTCTAGTAAGGAAATGAGGACTTATAGCTTCTACTGAGCTCAAATATGCAAATATACGATGGTGTTGGGGTTCATGAATAAGAAACAATATATGAATTTCATTGAGAACACAATCTTCATCCCTCCTACATTGTTGTGTGCTCTTTGCTTTGTTATTCTTTTTCTAATGAACAACTAGTGGGATTAATGGATCACATAGATGGTATGAATTTAATAAGTTTTGTTCATGAGTTAAAACCATGGATTTTAAGTTGAAGTAGTTTACCAATTTTTTCTAGAGATCCTTTATCCTTTTGTATTTATTGCTTTCATAACAAGGCGATATTGCACAAAACATATGCAAATTTTCTTACATATGCTCCTTTTGTTGAAATATTTTATCTTGCATTTTTCAAACATAAGAACAATGACTTCACAACTGGAAGGAAAAAACTATTGCACTGGATTCAGGCAAGTACAAATTCTACTTTTTCAATTTTTGGCTATATGATAAATTGTGTTAGCATTCTAAAAATCATGTACCATATACTTAAAAAATCGCAACACATGCAATATATCTAACAAGCAAATTTCATTTTGTATAATAAAACATACTCTATATCTTATTACTTAAACACAACTACTTAAATTAATACAAATCAAAGAACAAAACTAACCTCACAACATTTGACAAGAACTTCACAATCATGACCTTGTTTAAATCAATCAAATGGAATACACACAAGATTTTGTTGATGTTATTTAGGTTAATTGATTTTTATTCCAATGTAAAAATATTTAAATATTTAGTATTGAAATATTATAGTCTTCTAAAAAATTGTTTCTATTAATTTAATTTGAATATTAAAATGTTGATATGTTTAATATAAATTAATATTGTAAATTTTGATAAAATTATTTTTTAATTTCTAAATTTTTAATTTGAATAATAATAAATCAAGATATTTGATTAAAAAAATCATTAACTTCTTAAAATAAAATATAAATTATTAAATTTTTAATATGAAAGAATAATAAATGTTGGATAAAAATATTTTTAATTATGAATTAATAAGTGAATGCATTTGAAAAGATATATTTTAAATATATGAAGGTAAAAAAAATATTAGATATAAAAAATTACATAACAAATAGTTCATGCTTTCTATAAGATAAAGACAACATAATGGAGAAAATTAGATGCCCCCAATATAAAAGGGTGTCTCTAGAATCATGATAGGACAATATAGTGAACACAAAATATGGAGGAAGAATGATGTCTCACAATATAATAGAATGACATGGAATTGGAGACACAATATGACTACATAAGTTATAAAAAATAAGCATGAGCACATAATTGTAATCTACGAATGAGGTAAATTGATAAGGCTCGTAACTAAAATATAGTGATATAGATCTAAGCATGGTACACCATCATAGGTATTAGCATCAAGTAATCAAAGTAGAATATAAGTATTACGAGGGATGGGATCATGAGTATATAGGCATAAAAGTATAAAAAATATCATGATAAAATCAAGCATGGATGCATAACAATTAGAAAAGAAGGAAACAAGAAAAACATAGAAACAAATGTGGCAAAGACCAAAAAGTAAGGATAAGATGTGCAAGGGCAATAAAGACAATGCAAACACTTAGAATTATGGCAAGTAAAAAGAAAAGTGTTGTGTGTACATTTGATTTAATCAACCTAAAGAACATAAAGAAAAGTCTTTTGTATATGACTAACATCATTAGAAAGTAATTTTTTTATCAAAACTAAATATTAATTTCATAAGAATATTAATATAATTAATATATTAACAAGAAAAATATATTCATAATACAATGAATACAATTTGAAGAACATAAATTATTTATTATATAATTTTTTTGTATATAATAAATTTTTAATCATAATATATTTAAAATAACCATTTTAAAATATATTAAGAATTTTTTAATGTATTCAATTATTAAAAGACGAAATTTGATGAAAATTAAACTTGTATTTTATTTAAAAGTTTTATATTCTTTAATATTAGAAAATTTTAAAATTTAAAGATTTACATGAAATCTTGTACATAAGATTTAAATTTTTGTTCTAAAAAAATAACATTGTTTATCAAATTATTTAATCAAATTATAAATTATAAATAATTTTTTATGAAAATTTATAAATATTAAAATTTAAAGATTTCAATTAATTTAATATAAACAACATTTTAAGAAATTTAATATTTTTATATTAAAATATTCATATATTTTTACATTAAAATATTTTTTATTTTTAATAAATTTTAATAATATTTAAATATTTTAAATATTTGTACACATTAAAAAATTATAATTAAATATTTAAATTTTTATAAAAAAATAAAATAAAAATAATATGTATTAAATAAAAAACTAAAACTAAAATATAACCTTTATCATTTTAAATAAATTCTAAGTTTATATATTTAAATGTTTTAAAACATCCTCTACATTAATATTTCTCCAACACCAACAATAATTTATTTTATAAAAAAAAATATAGATTTTATTTCAAAAAATTATACTTTCATATGAATTACTTTTTTTTTAAATTGGAAGATTTACTAAAAATCTCATACATAAGATTTAAAATTTTATTTTAAAATTGAACATTGTTTATCAAATTGTTTATTTATCAATAATCAAATTTTAAAAATATAAATAAAATTTTATTTTTATCAAAGTTTAAACATTAATTTATATTAAAATATCAAGTTTCAATATTTAAATTAATTTTAATATAATTTTAAAAAAAGATTTCATGATTTTTTATACTAAATATTCATATATTTTAAATTAAAATAAAAATAAAATTTTTAATAAATTTTTATATAAAGAAATAAAATAAAAATAATATATATTAAATAACAAATTAAAGATTAAAACACAACCTTACAATTTTAGATAAATCCTAAGTATAAATTTTAAATATTTTAAAACATCATCTTAACAAACACTTTTTTGCGAACATGGCAACTAATAAACTAGACCTAAATTGATATTTCTCCATAAAAATGCAGCGCGAATGGGTCCGTACAGAAGCGAAAGCCAACTAACTCACGCGTCACATCAGAAAACTTTTTTTACAGCCGGAACCGGAAACTGAAAAAAGGGTTGGGTTAAACAGACTGACAGAGTTGAGTTAAAAGGGACATCCACCTAAGCGGTCAGCGCTTAGTGTGTGATGTTTAAGCCAGGAAAAGTAGATTATTGTGAGAGGAATAGAGGTTGCCATGAGTAGGATTGTGGATCTTTGGAGGTATATTCCCAACATCTCATATCTTTTCGCTCCATAAGCTTGTCCACACAGGGTTTCCACTGCGCTGCCCATACCTAACTGCATTTCAATCTTCAATTTTCAAATTTCTTTTTCATTTTTATGTATAAATTGGCATCAGGTAAATTCAATGCCAGCAATTCACTTTCAGAAAATTCACTCTTCGGAATTTACCGTGGGAAAATTCACTACAATGACAAATTCACCGCGAGGGAAAATTAATCACAAACATTTCTCTAACAGTGAATTGGTGGTGGTGAATTTTCCTCGAGGTGAATTTATCATGAAGGTAAATTTTCCTGCTATGAATTTTCCGACTGTGAATTTTCCAAGAGCTGCATTTAAATTTTAGAATTATAAATTTTTAAATGAACGAATTTCAAAAATATTTAGATCTATGAAAAAACTAATATAGTCAAATCTAAAAACATTTCATATTAAATTCAAAGTAATGTACATTCAATATTCCAATGTTGTTGGATCTCTTTATCTACTAATTAAAAATTATTTATAAAAAAAATTAAATGGTTTAAAACTTTACGGCTAAATCTTGAAAAAAAATTAAAAAATGGCCTATAACAAACTTCAAAACTTCAATAAAGAGTAAGGAGTTATTAGCTTGTAGGCATAGTAAGGAAGGTGGTGGTCATCATTTAAGGGAGTTTCGGTGTTATATTAATAAATCAGCAGAAACATTCGAAAATAGTCTACCAAATTTCCACTGCTTATTGAGTTCGAGTGAATTATTATCATAGCAATATATCTAGGGGGCCATTAGACAATAGTCAACTAATTTTTTTTGAAATGAAATGAAATGAAATATATTAATGACATCTACAAGGCCAAAGAAGCCTATGGGACCCAAGGACATTACAAGAGCCTCCCACAAAAAGGCCCTAGATAGTTTGTAAACTTCATTCGAGATCAACCCTTCTGCAGTATATTTTGATGATGCAGTTTGCAGTAGGGTATTTAAATTATCAACTTGTACGGTGTCTCCATAGCTGGGCCAAATGTCTTTATACACTAAGCACTCCATAATGAAGTGCCATTCTGTCTCCACCATACCCTTGTTACAAAATCGACATATTATTTTTTCACACCTAAGATGATGTTAACTAGTTCACAATTGAGCTATCAACATTTTTGTTTTCCAAATCACGTTGGGGAAAGTGGACAACCTTGCTTAACACCAATGTCACTACCAAAGCATTCTGACATACCATCATTGGTTCTAATTTTAGCTATGATCTGCTTGTAGAGCCTATGAACAACCGCCCTAAGCTCATGTGGAACTCCTAATTCCTCCATTCTCTTCCATAAATTACCCCATGGAACTGTGTCAAACACTTTTTTAAAGTCTACAAAGTAGCAATAAGCTTCATCACCTTGAACGTCCCATATTTTTTCAATCAAGAATCTAAGGATAACCCTATGATCAATAGTGGTATGTTTGGGCCTAAAACCAACTTTCCCTTCTGCTCTTTTCCCCTCTTTTTCAACCCAACTACTAATCCTGCACTCAATCATGCTTCCAAAAATTTTTCCAAGAAGAGGATTAATCATAATAGTGCAGTAGTTTGATGGGTTATTTATGTCACCACTTTTGTACAAGGGGATAACAACACTAGTGGTCCATCCTTCCTAGAAGCCTTCTTGAAAGATAAATGGGATCAAAGATGATGTATTATTACATCGTCATTATATTAATGGATTCACAACAATCTAGTCAACTATTTTTTTAACTGTTCTTTGTACAATTGTCATGGAGTTGAATGAGGTAAGCTATTTTTTATGTATAAATATTAAATAAATAGAATCAAATTTTTTTTATTTATCTGAATTAAAATGAATTATTATACTTAATTTTAAGAGTATTTTATTTATAACAATTGATAGTAAGTTTTAGAGCTTATTAAAACAAATATTTACACAAAATAAAATATAATATTATTTTCCTTAAATTTTATATTATTTTAAATTCAAATCATATAAATAAAAAATAATAAATCAAATAATTTTCTTTTTGTATAATAAAATTACTATCAACAACTTTTTATATGTAAATCATAGCTCATGTCTCATTCAAATGTCAATTGTATCATAATTTTTTTATTTTTATGTGGGCATGCAGTTAAGTCACATGGCTTATTTTATGATTTGTCCTGACATCTTTTAATTCTATCAATAGTTGTTTCTGGATTCAATTGTGTGTAAGCTTTTAATTATATTTGATTCAAAAAGCTTACACACAATTGAATCCCAGAAACAACTATTGATAGTATTATGGATTGTGGAAATCTAATAACATTGATCTTTTAATTCATCAAATATAATTAAGAGGAAAACATCAAATGATGAAATTAGTGCATATATATATATAAAATATCATAGACTTTTAGAGGTTATATATATTTTATTTTAGTACAATCATAAAGACCTACAAAAGAATAGTTCTTTAATGAGAGACATTTAAAATTATAAATAATGTCAACTATTATAATAAAGAGGATCCACAAGATATGTAATTGCAACCTACTCAACATTATTATAATAAAAAGGATCCACAAGATTTTATAATTACAACCTGCTCCACATTATTATAATAAAGAGGATCCATAAGATATTTAATTGCAACCTACTCTCCATTAGTATAATAAAGAGGATCCAAGGATTATAATTTCAAACTGCTCTAGATTATTATAATAAAGAAGACCCACAAAATACTCAAACAATTTGATAAATTATTTTTTTAATTGAAGATACCTTTTCAAAAATATAAATACTTTCAATGATCATAATTCATAATAAAGAAGATTTACAAAATATATAATTGCTTTAAAAAATATATAATTTATATTAAAAAACTTAAATATAATTATACAACCAAATTAATTTCAATTGTATGATTGCTCTAAAGTTCGATTTGCTATTCTCTGTGTTTTTTCACCCAGCCCAGCGGCCGGTATCTTGGGTACCTGGGGCAGTCAAGGGACTAGTCTAGCTCCAACTTGTCTGCAAGAAATCCGTATTGATGTAACAAGCCTCTATTTAGCAGCTTTTGTTTCACCCTTTAAATATTAATAGAATATAAAAAAAAATTATATAAATAATGTTATTACGAGTATTAGCGACACGCAGGTTCAAATATTTATGTAGAGTGATGAACTGTAGAGAAACATAGAATTTCATGTTCTACACTTAACAAGCTTAAATCTTTCAGTTCTACTCTAAACTGAATAATCTTAGAGATTAATGTTCTTTTATAAATGAACTGAACTCTGTGTAACAAGCTACAAACTACTTGTTCCACTTTATACCAGCTTAAAACTTTTCTTAGAAAAGCTACAATAAATTAGAAGCTGTCAGTACCGAATGTTACACGATTTATTGATCCTGTTACACGCAGATTTAATACTTTGATCTAAAATTTTAGATTTGATGGGTTATATATAGTGGGAGATTTGAGTCTGAAACAAGTCTCACGTCTATAAATCACTATTGAATCATCAGAAAACAAGTTTTAGTTTTCGCTTAATGATAGTAAAAGCCTCCAAACTATAAGGTGAAAGCCTCTGAAATCTCACATATCATGTAAAAAACATATAAATATTGATTTTCCAACTAGATTCGGAACATTCTATTTCCATTTGTAACGTTTTTTGTCAATTTGATGGCAACTCTCTTTTTCATTTGCACAAATGCATTGTTTCATTTGCACAAATACAAACTTTCTAACATATTAACATACACATAATTTTTTATCGACATAATCTTTGAACCTCCTTGAGATATTAGTTATAATCAGGAGGAATGCAAATATGAAACATACCATGACACCATAACCGAAAACTGAGATCCCTGTATTTCCAAGAGAGGATGCAGCAAGTTGCAGGTTGCCCAAACGTCCACAAAATATCCGTGTGATCATGCTCATTGTATAGGTTATCATATAAACTATTACTGTGGGTGCAGCAAGGTGCCATAGCTTCTTGGATTCCAATAACAGTGCATCTCCCATCTTCTTTGCCCATGGCTGATTGGTATTAGATAATATCAATTCCAGTCTGTTATCTACAAGATGAGGATTATTAGCAGTAGGAGCCACATCTAAGAAAGGCTGCTGCAGTTCAGGCTCCATGTTATTTGCTTGTTGGGGGAGGGGGGAAGAAGAAGCTTGTAAGTAAGGAAAATGGACTTGAAAGTGTATTAATTGTAGCAGCTTTCAAATGGTGTGAGTGAGAGCATTGATATATTCTTAGTATTGCTAATAAAATATTGCTCTCTATAAATGAATAAATTTATCGGATATCGCTCTAACTTCAGACAACTGTGTGACATAATCGTTTAATTTTCCACGCTGTGGGGCCTTGCCTATGACACCAATAATTGACATTGCCTATGACATCAATAATTGAAGAAATTTTAAGATTATTCTTAGAAGACATTTGTAAAAGAACCTTTCGATGGGATGTTTACATGTTCATGTTTTTCTAATGAATAATTTATTTATTTTATGGAGGGTTTTATATCAAACCGAGATTCATTTTATAGTCTACTATGGATGCAAGTCATAGGCTTAACCTTTTTAGCGCCTTGCACTCAACAAGACTTGATCCCTTGTGGGTTCATTTAGAACCATTCAACTTCACCAACAAACCAATGGCCCATTGACCTAATGAATAATTTTGAGTTTATTTTGAAATTTAATATTTTAAGTATTTATTTTCAAGGTATTAAATCATATAAAAGTATTATTTAATTAAAATATGTATTATTATCTTCATTAATTGAATTATATAAAAGGTATTGATTAAATATTCAACTTAAAAATATTAAAGTTGATACATATTTAATTTTTGTCTTCAATCTTACATCATTTTTTCAATATTTGATTAGAAAAATTAGTATTGAAACTTATCAATATCTCAAGTGTTATACTTTTAGTTGGCTAAAATGGATGTTGATTTGTCCCTTACTAAGCAATTTAGATTGAAGTTTAAAGTTAATTGTAAATTTGTTGATGAGTTGGAATTAGATGTTGTACATTTGGATGTATATGGATTTTTATTTAGCAGCCCTTAAATGGTATGAAAGAAAAGTTGTGTACAAAAGACCCACAAGTATTGTTCACACAAAAGGTGGTGAGTGCTTGCTTCATTATGAATAGTTTGAGCGCAATGAATAGCATAAATTCTTGAATTGTCATGCAATGAGAATGTCAAGTGCAAGCGCACAAATAATTCACCTTGGGTGAGAAATTTAAATACATGGATATGGTTCCTGTAGCATCATAAACTAATACCTTTGAAAATTTCACACTAGGTTTAGCTCCCCCTTGTATGCATGGACCAAATAATGCATTTAATTTGCATGTTTAGTAATAATATTTGAAAAAATAGAAGTGTAAATAGAAATAAAGACCTCATAATCATTTATCAGGAATTAAGGCCCTAAAATGATAGGTCTGGACTAGGACACCCAATGCCCCTTGTCCAGCCTAATTTTGGTTAAATTTAAAATATGTCAGTGTTGGAATTTTAATATTTAAGAATTCATATAATCATTTGTTGGCTATCAGTATTTGATTTTTCAAAAATTAAAGAATTGCATATAGATATAAGTCTTTTTCACCATTTGAAATCCTAGAAAATCTATTGAGCAAAATTGAAGATCCTAAAATTAGTTAAGACAATTCAAGGGCAGAATTAGCAGTATTATTACAACACTTCCATCAATTAAGAGCATGCTTTCAAGTAATTGTGTGCAAGGAGCTACTATGATCAATCATGTCATTTTCATGGAGATGTATGAGTTATTCTCTACATGATAGTTACAATAATCTATTATGTTTTGTGAGCTAACCTTTTTCAAGTGTATCAAGCAATCAAGGCATACATCAATCAATATTGGTGACAACTTGTAGTGTGGAATCACTTCACCAAGGATTTCACATCAAGGTAACATTGTCAATTATCATTTATCATTATAGTCAATTATGTTTTGGTCTCTCCCCAATCTAGGGTATGTCCTCTTGATCATCATCAATCATTGTATGTGGAGACCTAGAAATATCATTTAATGGGGTTTGACTTAGACAAGGCCCTATAGAGCACAACCTTTCCCCCTTTTTTCATGTGTGTAGATCAAATATGAAATTTGTAATAGTGGACAACCATAGAAAATATAGAGAAAACTACAACATACATCTCAGAGTTTTCATATATCCAAAAAAGAAGCATCTAAGTCTAGGGCACCCTATGCCCATATTGCTACAATTCAGCCTCGGATTTTAGTCATAGGTTCCTTTCTATATCTCATTCTCATATCTAAATTTTTTTGTTGTTTTCCATTTCTATTTGTGTGATAAATTACATTTTCGTATCTAAGGCTATATTCAAATAGGCTTATTAAAACACACATCAAATTTAGCATCCCTACAAACACAAAAGAGGACACAAGCCCTAGGAGATTGGCTCTCCCTTGTGGTAAAAATTTAATCATCAACCCTAGTTAATTTTGTGTCCAAATGTGGATTCAAATAAAAAGAGATTAATCCTAGTTGAATCCAGACTCACTTTTCCTATATCACATTTTGGTGAATCCAACATATCCTACACTTGTAATTTTCCATTTTTTTATAGCATAAATTTTGAAAATTAATTCAAAAACCTAAGTCTTTTGAAAGTATTGTTGTAAATTTGAAATTATTTTATTCTAAAAATTAAATCCTTTGCATTAGTTCATTCATTAAGCATTAAAGATCTTGGTGATTGAAATTTAAAGAAAAAATTAAAAAAATAATTTGAATTTAATTTCAGATCTATTTAGGATTAAATTTCAATCATATCATGGGAAATATGAATGCAATCCTAGACTGCTTTCATTTGTCAAAAGTGCATGCATATTTTTATTGAAAAATATTGAGAAAGTGAAGAATTGCATATTATTTTCATTTCAATATATCAAAAAGTAGCTTTTCTACATTTTTTGGGAAAAAATTAGATAATTACAACACTTTAAATTCTAAAAATTATCATTGGAACAATTTTCATTACTTTAAAAATACAAAATTTTATGCATGCTTAGGTGTTTCACATAGAGAAATTAGTTTTTCATAAATTTTCAAAAATTTGTGTGCATCTAGACCTTAACCTTTGCAACTATAGATCTTTAAACACTATTCTTCAATTTCAAAATTTTAAAACATTAAAATTCAACTCTCTAGACTAGGGGACCTAGCACCCCTATCCAGTCAATTTGGGCTTAATTTTTTTGTGCAAAATCTTACCAATGGTCTCTGCTCAAATCTGGTTTCAATTTTTGGAATCAATCCTACAAGTGTCATATTATGTTGTGCATTATTAGTTTGATCCATAGGAGCTAGCATAATGTCTTATTGTCAAACTTTGTTAAGTAATTTCAATATTTTTTATTTCAAGCATGTGAAAATGAGTTTCTCTCTCCTCTTTTGTTATTTTTTTATCCCTCTCCCAATATATGTCCTACTTGTAAGGTTATTTTAGTGCAATAGGATACAATCATGAGAATCATGTTTTTTCTTCTCCCAAACATAATCATGAGGTTATTTATAATCATGAGAATCATGTTTGTTCTTCTCCCAATATCTCTCCTACTTGTGAGGGTATCTTAGTGTAAGAGGATCCAATCATTGATAACCATGAGGATCATGTTTGTCCCTCTCCCAATACCTCTCCTACTTGGGAAGATATCTTGGTGCAAGGGGGTGTAATCATTGATACATTTCCTCCTTCAAATGATAGTAATATAGCTTGCATAGATGAGGATTCAAAATTAACATTAGATCCTTCATTGATAGAAGATCATCAACAAGTAGTTAATTCAATTGAAATTGTAAACCCGTAAGTGATTATTGGATCTCCTCTCATTATTAGACCTCCCTCTAAACCTCCTCTCACTATAGGACCTCCAAAGCCTCAGGACTATATCCTAAACTTTACAACACATCTCACTCAAAGTAGTCATGTACACCAATATGTGTTGCAAAAACCAATTTATCATCAATTTGGTCACATATATAACACTATAAATAATAAGAAACCAAAAAAAACACCAACATCCATTCCATTTCCTCAACCATATCTCCCCCCAACACCTCATCTCCCTCAACCTAGTGGCAAAGAGTATACTCTTGTTAAGAAACTTTGTAACACTACAACCAAGATCTCTCTTCGGGATTTGATCCAAGATTCACCTACATACCACAAGATGCTCCAAGAGACTTTGTAGAATATTGATATCTCATTTCTTTCAAACTAAATGATGTAGTAGCCTTGTTTGATTACATGCAGACAAAAAAGTTGGATATTACATTCCCTCATCATGAATTACCTCCACCTGAGGTCCATGAGGCTTTAAGGATATTGGTTGTTATTAATACAATTGGGGTTAGACACACTCTTATTTACAATGGATGAATTCTTAGTATTTATAGCTTTGATCTTCTAGATAAGCTTGGTGTGGATAAGAATCTCATAAAACCTAATAATATTTCTATTCGTGGCTTTGATAATGTTGGTAGGAAACCATTGGGGACAATCACACTACCCATTAAGTTAGGACCCGTGATTTTTCCTACCCTTATCCATGTCATGCAAAAACCATTTTCATACAATCTTCTTCTTGGTAGACTGTGGATTCATGCCATGAAAGGGAGTCAAGTGTCTACTCTTCACCGCGAGAATAAGTATGAATATAATAAAAAGGTACATACAGTTAAAGAAGATGCAAAACATTTATAATTTATAAATTGAAGCTAAACATAATGAGCTTCCAACTCTCTTAGTACTTTAATTCCATCATCATAATTTGAGCTATCACCTTGGAATGATAATGATACTATACACATGCTCTTGTGTGATGATTAGGTTTTTTTAGATTTTACATCCACTTTCATTGGGGAGTATAAAATCTCACCATCAAATTATATAGAGTCAAAGATTGGTCCAACAAAATATTATGATTCGTCTTCCACAATTACAAATAACATTGATAATTGAAAGATGGAAAATGGTCGCTCTATATTTTACCTAGGACATAGAACAACAAGTTTTCTACACTTCTCATTCAAGGAAACCCTAGAGATCACAATCCAAGGATGAAATGTTGGTAAGCGATCTCCAATAGGGATGTCCTAGGGTCTGATTAGAAACTAAAGGGGGTTCACCACCAAGATAAGGCTTGTAAAGACAAGGAATGTGCAAGACCTAATATCAAAGCCTAATGATATGCAAAACTTCACTAAATTACCTAGAAATGAATGTAAATCATAATGGTAAACTAAGAAGTCAGAGATGTGCACCTAGAAACTTAAATATGCTCAGAATAAGTTTTGAAAAGCTGAAAATATAGACTTTAGGGCACACTAGGACTCATACACTAGGCTACTAGGCATATCAGTCCTAGACTAGGGTTTTTGGATTGTAATAGGAATCTAGCAATGTTGACTCAAGATCTTCAAAATTCTAGAAAATTGCCTGTATTGGGACTCATATGCCACTTGTGGCGTATCAATCTCGTCTTGCTTTTTTAGAAATTCAAAATCCATATATACTCTCCAATCCTTGTTCTTTCTTCCCAACTTGATCTCTGGATCTAAACCTATAAAAATACCTACAAAACATAATATAGTGTTGATTTTCTTATGGGGGAAAACCCTTAGTTTGGTAATTAAACATTGAAAGAAACAATGGATCTTGAAAGTAAATGCATGAAGACAAACCCTAATCTTAAGTACATCTAAGACTAGAAAATCTGAAATGCAATGCAACCCTATTCTAATGTGTTAGAATGAGATACATGAATGAAACAGGAAGATGGTGATTCACTTTGGGAGATGTCTAATCACCCTAACAAGCCATAATGATGCATGTACCTTCCTTAGGCTGAAAGTAGAGTGATAATGGAGGATGGAATCTCTTAGGAAACAAGTCATTAGGCTTGGTTTGATGGCTAGTTGCATCTCCCCAACCTAGAATCCATCGTGATTCACCATAGGAAACCATAATCAATCCTTGAAAATGCTAGATCTTGAATGAAGTGAGCTTGAAGACCTGTAAAAACACAATTATGCTACTCCAAGACTTCAACCTTGCTCGCTCTTGAAAACTTGAATGCTCTTATGAAAGTATGCAGTTTGAATGCTTGTGAATGCTTAGATATTGAATTACTTTCTCTAGATGAAAATATTGACATGAGAACTTGTTTATATAGGAATTACACCTAATTTACCATTTATTAGATCTCAAATGTTGACATCAACCAAAATATTGAATTAAAAACTTGAATTTCTCACTCAAACCCTAAAAATGGGCCACATGAGACTTTTACGCCACTTGTGGTACATATGGGTCCCGCCTAGGGGGAATCATACCCTAAGATATTGAATGAGTCCCACCCTAGTTTTTCAAGGTGGGCCAATGATGGGTTGCTAGAAAATTTAATTCTTTTGTTGATCTTATTGGTATTTTAGTTAAAATCATCCTTGAGATCTGAAATAAAGGGTCTTAGGGGCCTATTAATGATGGTTTAAAGAGTATTTAATGCAAGTGTGTACTAAAATAGGTCCAAATTAAGTGTGAAATTATATAATTTTCAAGAGCATACAATTTTCTACACTACATTTTTCCCCCACTTTAGCACCCATATGACTCTATGTGCATATGCAAGCTAACAGAATCCAATTAGTAAATTTCATAAAAGGATACTCATATAGATTCACTTACAATATAGGAGAATGAAGCCCCCACTGTAGCTATCTGCAAAACTACAATGTTAGGAATCACGTTCTACAACACAAGTTCATTAATCATTCAAAAATCCTCTTATCTAACTTCTCATAGAAATCAAATTCTAGGGTAGATGTATGCCCCCCTTGATTTTGCTTGGTTTACAGAGGTGGAATCAAGGTAGTGGCCTAATCACATCGAATTAGATAAGTATGATCATAGGGTATTTCCAAGTACCATACCACATAGTGATAGACATTTTATGAGAATGGGGGTGGAATCACAATTCCAATGCAATAGACGGTGTCAAAAATGGAGTTCGCTAGCCCCCAGTATGCTAGTTTGAATGAAAAAGCACTTTTTAATCCTAATATGTAAATGACCTAGATTAAACATATGTAAGAGTGAAAAGTGAAGTAAAATCTAATCATTTTATCTTTTACCTTCTTGCAACTTGACTTTATTGGCTCAGACTGAGTAAAAATGCCAAGCATTCATGAGTACGTGCCTTCCAAACTTGAGAGCCTTTAGGAGGAGGTAGCTTGAGGTGACCTTTAGCATTAGGTGAGTTGATTCTTCTTTGCCTTAGCTTCATTTTTACACATTTATGTTATGTTTTATGCATTTCTAGATAGATTTGGGACCTTGGAAGAAAAGTTTGCAAAGCGTCCCTTTTTTTCACGAAGTGTCCCAAAGGGAAATAAAGTGTCTAGGACCCTTATAAAAGTACACTAGAACAACTTTAATACACTTTTTGACTGTTGATGTGTAGATTTGAGATTTTAGAATGCTTATAGAAGATATTTTTTCTTTTTGTTAGACTCCATCTTGGTCACGACAATGTCTCAATGGCAGAAAATTTTGTCACCTACAAGACCTAGTCTCGACATTATCAGAGGAAGACACTCATATTTTACAGACCAGTGGGATTTACTGGGAGTAACTCATGCCTCCCATGAGGTACAATGATGCCATGTTGATGGTGTTAGCGGGAAGATGGGGTGTCGATACCTGCACATTTCTTCTACCCACCAACAAGATGATGATCACCCTAGAGGATGTACATCGCATCCTTTGGGTTCCCATCCAAGGCGAGACCATGTGCATCATAGGGGATCATACATATGCACACTACTGGATTTGACACCATTTTTTGACGGGTGTTCGTTGGTCGTTCGACAAATCTTTGTTGGAAGAGCGACACAATGGCGAAAATCTTTCCATCGCTATTTTTTCGTTGAAAGGCCGATGACAAATTAAATGTCAAAATAACGGAAAAGAATCGTCAGTCAATAGCATCATGAAATACCTCAGGATTTCACCAAAATATCGACGAAAACTTTGTTTATCAACCGATGAATTACACCAGAAGTTCGTCACCAATTCGATGAAATGGGAAAGCAGTAGCGTCGAAACAACAGAAGACATTCGTCAAAATTGCGACGAAATAGGCAAGTAGTAGAAT
>VDFB02325140.1:0-31576 GCA_007258455.2 Sequoia sempervirens | reverse complement strand
CACATCTTGCCAAGATCTCATCCACAACTTTTAGAGGAAACTCCATTATTGTAGCACGAGTTCATATTGCAATAAAACCATCATCATCTTGGAGGTTCTTTTTGCTCCTTTGTTGCATCATCAAGCGTCACTTTTGATGCTCGAATGAGGTGACTCTTTTCAAGAATCTTTCTTGAGAATTTTATCTCTGTCTTTTATTAGCATATGGTTCTCTTTATATTTCACATCTATTATTATTTTTATCTTGTTTAAGGCTATCTATGGAGGTGGAAACACTAATACATGGGTTTGACTAAGGAAAAATCCTGAACAACCACCCAAACATTTATCTCTGGTCTTATGTGTGTAGGTGCAGGTGGAAGGACTTTTTCAAGCAAGATTGAACATCATCGAATGCTTCTGATGACATCTATAGCCTCTCCTTGTCATTTTCATCTCATTTCATTTAACACCTTTATTTTTGTACCTTTAATTTGTACGATCATATTTTGCACTCCCTTTCACATATGGGAACCTGTGCATGATATCTTGTGTTTTCTAGTGACAAATCTATTTATTATCTGTATGGGACTCCAACATGGCATGTTGTCATTCGATAGTCATGCTATCACCTTAGAAAAAGAGCTTGTTGAGCTATTAGAAGACCTTTGTACTTTTCCTTTTGGTTTCTAATGTTTGTAAGGTCTAGATAATTTATGTACTCTATTAAAATTCACACTCCTCCATTTCCATTTCACTTGAGCTATGTCAATTGAGGTAGTGGAGAGACAATTTGTTCCTTGGGATCTCATCATCGTGAGGGTAGAAAATTTCATCCTCTATAGAAATGCAGTAGACAATGATAAGGATGGAGATGCATATGAATAAGGTAGGTTGACAAAGGGAGAGTGATGGAGAGGGGGTCATGTAATTCTTGATGGATCCATAAGCTCTAAACAAATAATCTAAGATCACAAGTATTTGAGATAAAGTCAAACTTTGAGGAAAGATAAAAGTAAATCTTCACTATTGCTAGATAAGCAATAAATAATGAAAGCACATTTTTTTAGCTTATCTCCCTTCGTGCAACTATGAATGTTGAAGTGACCTTCTCAATCCCATCTTAAATCCATGGTTCCTTCCTTGATGGATTTTAATGCATTTTCCATAATTTTATTGCAATAAACAATGTCCACACTTCTTTTTCTCTTGCATAATTTTATTTTCTAACATACCATCTCCCCAAGAAATCATTGCAGTCGATTTCATAGGATGATTTGATTGGTTGAAAAACAATTAAAGAATATTATTCTCTCATATTCAATCAAATATCAATGTACACATGTATGTAGGATGTATTTTTATGATGGTAACTAGGGTTGCTTCTCCTGCCACTTTCTATGATATTTTCAATGCCTCCCAAAAGGATAAAAGATACATTTTTAATTCATCGCAAGGGGTTCTTCCTTATTTTTCTTCTCAAGATCTTTACATCTCTACAACTCTTAAGAGATTTTCATATCTAAAAGTCTTATTTTTTAAAATAAGCTCCATTATTTTGAATGAATAAAGACTATTATTTTCACCTCTTCTCACTTCTTGCACTCTATGTGAAGGTTTTCTACCTCTATGTTTGAAGGGTTATTTTTTTATCTTCCATGTTTATATGATGTGTTAAACATGTTTACAAGAGTTTATTGTGTATACTTATTTCCCTTTTTAGCACTTGTCAAGCGCTAACCTCCATACACACCTATAGGAACTGATATAATAGATATTTGTGTGATTTTATCATGGTAATTTGTTCCCTTCTCTATGTTGTAGTGGGAAATAAGAAACACAATTAATCTAGGTGCATCGCCACCCATTTCCCTTACATATGCATTTCTTCTTACCCTTTTACCTACAGAATTAGTAAAACAAGATTAGTTGTAGGACTATTCATTGCTAGGTTGGGACAACACTATTGCATCTAGGTTAGACATGAGCCAACCGTCTATAGAGGTTTGATCTCATCTACATGGTCCCACACCTTGAGATAATTCCCATGTTTCACTAGAGTGCTAAATAATAACTTTAGCATGGGTGCAATTCTGAGTGACAAAAAATTATGACATGCCTAGTGGGTTTGGTTTAATTATCCTTACTTCATTCTGATAAGAAAATTACTATGGTTCTTAGTAGTTATAGTCATTGAATACATCACATAAGCACCTGGAGACTTTGCAATCAAATACCAATGATCCTAATGGCATTCTCTTGGTTTCTTTGGTTGAGCAGACCCATTTTCTCCTTTAAAGCATTGCTAAATAAAATATTATCTTCTTTTATGCTTTAAATATGGAGGTATATAAAATGAATACATTATTTTCCCCTCCATCCCATAAACATGCAAATTTTTTCCTCCCCATCAACAATATCTAACAAGGAATTCTCCTAGTTTCATCCCAAATAGTCCTGCTACAATTTATTATCAAAATTTTCCCAATGCTTGCCTCCCACTCACCCTTTCTCAAACTTCTTGGCAACTTGCACATGCTTAACATTAGCCTCAAGAGGTCTATTGTATTCCCAATGAACATGCTCATCCTCCTATTCATTCTTATAATATAAAAAACTTGGAAAATGTAATGTCATAAAGTACATAATTTTATATTTCCAAGAACAACTAATGGCTATTGATAAAGAGAAAGAAAATAACCTACAATGGGAAGAGCTTTCTTAGCAGTCTTATCTTCACTAGCAAATGGAGGCACATTGGAGGTATGAGAAACAAATAGAAACACAAAGAAGGAAACATGAGGAGTGTCTTGCAAAGGAGATTGATATTATGGAAGAACAAAACAAAAAATTGGAAGCTGAGGAGAGACAAATCATGCAAGAACCTAAACCAATATCTCCCAATCCTCATTGTAAAATCATAAGTTTCAAAGTTTCTCAGCCTACTGTAGCACAAGAGAAACCCCATTAAAATTCTATCCTTCCTCAAGAAACTCGTCGAATTCCTTATATTTCACTCCAAAATTAGTTTTCTTCCCTTGACACAATCTCACTCTTCAAAGGTGAACCCATTTTTTGGAAAGCTAGCTAGTCTGATAAGAAAAGAAGAGATGAATGTAAGGAAAATTAGGAGAACTCTACTATTTGTGATCCCTCACATGTCATGAAGAATGAAAATTTGGAAATGGTCAAGAAAAAGATAAGTGAAATCAGTTGTGGCAATAGGAGGGCGAACAAAATAACTTGGAACAACAAGTAGGATATTATATAAATGAGAAATTGATATCCTTTCTTTGTTGATAATGATGAAAAGAGCATACACATTAGCAAAAAACTTAGAGGAACATGAATCCAATTTGATGAGCTAGAATGAATGTCACTTGAATGACATGGGGAAACATGCATTCCTATTTGATGATGAGGTCGATAAAGATTGATGGTCTAATGACATTTACAACTCCTTATATACGAAGGAATATGCATGTAACATTAATAATTTAAATGGATCAACTCATTTAGATGATTATTTAAAATGTATGCTAACCAATGATGAGAATGGTAAAGAAGAATATTTTTTCTTATTTGATGTATTTCCCTCTTTTTGTTAAGTGGGAAATATCTAAGATCCAACAAGGGAATTAAACTAGATCTAGCTTTCCTTCTTTTGGAATTAACATTGGAACATGCAAACCAACTAAGGTTTGGTGATTGGATAACAACCTCAAGGGAGAGATAATATGCTAGGTTTTGGTTCTTCTGTGCTATAAAGAGGGTAAATTTTATGTGTTATCTAATTAGCCTATTTGACATAAACCCTAGACCTAAAAATGTGATTTATCACATAGACAAAAATGGAAATTGATGAAACAATTACATATTTGGAAGAGGCAGACAAAGGGGTACCTACACATGAAATTCGATCCTAAATTTGAGGGACAAGTGTGAGAGTTCCCTTGTCTAGAATTGAAGATTTTTTAATGCTTGAAATAGGGTTATGAAGTTATAGGTCTTCTTTCTACTTTTGTTCAACTTATTGTTGATGAAAGTTTTAGATCTGACCTACACACATGAAAAGAGAGGGAAAGGTTGTGATATATAGGAGTTTACCCCATCCAAACCCTTGTTTTGGAGTTTATCTCTCTGTCTCTCTATCTCTCTCTATCTCCCTCCCTCCCTCCCTCCTCTTTCTCTATCACTCTATCCTTCCCTCTCTACTTATCTCTATCTCACCATTCTCTCTCCCTCCTCTCTCTCTGTTTACCAATCCATCCCTCCCCTCTCTCTCTCCCACCCTCCCTCATTCCCTCTATCTCTCTACTTCCCTCTATTTGGCATATCCCTCTTTACCTCTCCCTCACTCCCCTCTCTCTCTCTCTCCCACATGTTGACGAATGTTTTTACACTCTCTAGGACAAAATAAATACACTACGTATTTTATCCTCTCTTGAAAGGAAATCTTATTTGATCACTCAAATACTCTAACCCCAAGGTTCTGGTAGTTAGGTCTTGATTGTTCTTAAATAAAGTGTACAACTTTCTCTTTATAATTGAGGTACTTGTTAAGACATACTCCTAGTCCCCAAACCCTAATGCCTTACATTTATTTTCACCTTTGGGTTTGGGGGTTTGTTTCATTATGATATAATTGATTTTAGACATGAGTAAATAAATTTATCTCACTTTATGTCTTGTTGCCGCCAACATTCAATTGAAGTTGCTCTTGATTAAAGGAACTGCTTTATAATTGGTTTGTATTTGTCCCAAACACAAATAATTATTCACAGTCTTACATGTCAGACAATATTCAAAGCCCATCTGAACCACAAACATACAATCCAAGTTGCTTTTGAATGGCCTATATCATGAAAACATGTAGCCAAAATATAAAAATACTATAACCCACACTCCCCTTACATATCACCTGATGCATTACACCATCAATATTTTCAAAGATCTGATGCCACGAGAACAATTAAGAACCTAGATTGTCCCATCACCAAATTTATTATATTATACATAAGAGGTTGTTACTATTAATACATTCTATATCATGTAAATGATGTTGCCAGTGTTGTGCACATGCCTATATATGGTCCATTTAAGTGACATTTTTTGTGGTTGTTAATGCATAATTTGTTGTATAGATGTAATTGTTATGCAAAGTGTGTTGTACATTTGAGCCCAATCAAGAAATCACCATAAACAAAGTTTCACTATAATAAAGTAGACTTACATTTACAAGCAATTGCACTACACTGCCAACATGTACATCATATTGCTAAGTACGCCCAAATCAGCATTTGAGGAAACCAATAAACATATCCATTTAATAATAAAGACATGATATAGGAATGTGCATAATGTTGGCAAAAACATTTACATAATATAGGACACAAAATTGTAGTATCATTTGAGGTTCTAGCATTGAAGAGAATTCTTTTTCAAAAGAGCATTTTAGTGTTAAAATTTGTTTCATTGTACTTTTCAAATTGATGGTATCTGCAACATGGTTTAACATTATTATTTTTTTGTGAAATGAAGCCTCTCCAATGTAGATTTGAACATGCCTGGGTGTCTAACTCCACATAGACTCTAGAACAAACACAAAGGAAAGGAATGACAATGAGCGGGATATGTGAGAATTTGAAGCATTGAATGAACCTTGATCTTTGAATTATGCACTTATCTGGACGAGTAATTGTGGAGGGAAACATAAGACATGTTTCCCAGTGGAGGTAACGAAGGGGGTGGCAAATGATAAATGCTATCAATTGGATGTTTGGGGTGGAAAAGTTCTTGCAAGCCATGTGTCCATCCAAACCAACACACAATTTTTTCTCTACTGCTAAAGGACGTGGACCGACTCCATTGTCAGGTGGAACCCAAAATGGGCCTGTAAGGAACACCGTGGATGAATCAATGTGTGATTGGTGGAAAGGTGATCAAAATTAAAAAAATAAATAAAATTAGCAGATGCACAAGTGGCAATGTGACATGTAAAGAATTTTTTATGGTTAATAATAGGATATTACATTCCCCAACAACAAAAGTAAACATCCAACAATTGAACTTCATCTTGCAATCCAAAATGCAGATAAAAAAGTAGCCAATAATTGATAGATTTGTAGGTATAGTCCCTCCCAACCTTAATCAAACATGCCAAGAAAAACATATGGAGATGTGTTCTTTTCTCATGCCACTGTGTTTTGAGTTATTGTTACATGATTTGGATTTGTATTTGTAAATTGACTGTAACTTACATGCAACGGTGTTGAACAATTATTTCCAACACAACTTGAGTGCAACTTACATTTTGCCTAAGACTCGAACTACCATCACCAATAGAAAATAGAGGGATGCATATGTTCAATATTTCTTGAAACAAGGTATGGTTATCTGGTAACAAGTTTGTATGACTGCTTATCTGTCTTTCACATTGCAATTCCCTATGGGCCACCTCAATTTCTCTTTCCTTTCTATCTTGTTTCTTTTGAACTCTCTCTTGCTCCCTCTTTTTCTCTCTTTCCTTCTTTTCTAACTATTTGAATTGCTCTCTTTCCTTCACAAATTTAGTGATTTTTGAAATAGATTGGGATTCGATTGTTTGAATCACTTGGTTGTCAATGTTATCCTCTTCTTCTTTTCCAATACCTTGAGTTTCCTTGCTGAAATATGCATAGCAATTTAGCATTTGTGGTATGGGAAATGTGGTAGGTGGAGATGGAAATGAATAAGTTCCTTGCTCTTCTTTCCACTACAAGACAATACCCAATTTCATAGCTCTCTCTACCAACCAATATGGTTGGATAGGGGCCAAGGGAAGAATTATACCATCATTACCCACATTCATAGCTCCCTCTGCCAACCAAGATGGTTAGCTAGGGGTTGAGGTAAGACTTAGATTATCATTACCCATATTCATAGATCCCTTTGCCAACCAAGACAGTGGATTAGGGGCCAAGGGAAGACTTAAGCCATCATTAAGTTCCTCAGGTTGGGTGTCCACCATTAGTCATTAGATTGTTGGTTTACTATTTCATTCATTGACCATTCCCATTGTCATGTTGTTGTTCGCCTGCTTGCAAGAGTAGTAATTACCACAACTATATCTACTTGTACTTTTTGTTCTTCTTCAAGGGGGAATGCAACCCCTCTAAATCACTTGTAGGCCACCTTTTCATGGCTCTTTTCTTCATTGGATTGGTCCTTATTTCAACTTTATATTGCACCTACACACATTAGGAAATATGTTTCAAACAATGATAGCAACCATCAATGAACACCCTTGAAGTCAAAGTGATGCACGAGCATAATATTTTTCTTTAGGGTGTGTGCACAAAGCTGTGCACAAAAATGGCTCTTAAGATGCCACTTTTTTTCTGAAATCAGCAAAACCTGATGTGCATGAGAAAATGAAGATAGTTATGCTCAAAATCTGAAGATGCAAAAAGAAAAAAAGTTGAAGTGCTCTGAGTCTAGTTTGTAAGCTACTAATTGTTTTTGAAATTAATGAAGATTAAGGGTTTCAAAAAGGGAGGGCCAAAAATAGGTCCTATTTTTATCAAAAAAATAGAATAGCGTATTATGGCCCCCCCTTTTGATTAACTTTATTTTAGAATTTCAAAAATCCAAATGGTGAGAATTTAGCTAACACCATGTTATTTTTCCCTGTTCTTTCGGCTATTTTTTTTAATGAATATATTATATTTTATGAATTTTCAAAGTGGACACATCCTGAAAAGCTAAAATTTGAGCATACTTCCCCCTATTTTTTTTGAAAACTAATCAAAAATTGATTTTTTTCATCATGTGTAGAATGGAGTCTAGTTTGAAAAAATGTAATTTTTTTCACGATTAAATGAACAAGTAAAATTCTATCCTAAAACTAGCACATATTGGTTTTTGGAAAAAAATGAGGCAATAACATGAGAAGTTACGGATGAAAGTCTTAACTTATTCAAAACATAAAAAAATGCCTATATTTAGATAGCTAAGAGAGAGCCTAATGTCATCATGTTGTTTTTATAAATGTGCATTGAAAGATGTGCAAACATGACGATGAGCACAAAAAAAATGTGAAAATTTTATAAATCTTGAGAAATTCACATCCATAAGTAGCTCATTTAGCAACCACCAAATTTGGCGCTCTCCAAATGAGACATCATATTTAGCGCTTGCCAAATTTGGTGAGCTCCAAATGTGATGTCTCATTTGGAGAGCGCCAAATTTGGCACTTTCCAAAGGATTTGCTTTGACTAAAACCTAATTTTTCTTTGTGTTTTCTCCACCACTTTCATAATGCTTTGAGTTCATGGGTTATGATTATTGATGGATAGTTGAATTTTCACCTTCCACAACCTCTCTACCTCTTTCCCTCTTAACCAATACATACCCATCCTCTCTCCTTCACTCTATCCCTCCCACCCTCTGTCTCTTTGATCTCTTGCTCCCCCTCTCCCTCTCTCAAGTATCTCCCTCCCGCCCTAGCTAGGCATCTCTCTCTCCCTCGCAAGTTTCTCTCTCAGGTCTTTCCCACTCTCTCTCTTTGTCCATCTCAAGTCTCTCTTAGGTCTCTCTCTCTCTCTCAATTCTCTCTCTCAAGTGTCTCCTACTCCCTCTCTCTCTCCCTCTCGTCTCTCTCTATCCAGTCCTCCCTCCCACCTACCCCTGAACTTCCACTGCCTCCAACTCCCACTCTCACACCCTATCTCTCTCAAGTATCTCCCTCAAAATATCCATCCCACCCCCTCTACCTCTCTCAGGACTCTTCGTCCCATTCTAACTAGATAACTCTCTTTCTTTGATAGTAGTCTCTCTCTCTCTCTCAAGTTTCCCTCCCTCCCACCATACCTAGACAAATCTCTCTCACTCCAACTCCCTCTCACTCCACCTCCCTCTCATCTCTCTCTTCGTTGTGTCTCTCTCTTTCCATCCCTCCATCTCTCATTCCAGCCCCTCCATTCCCTCTCCCTCCTCTCCATTTCTCTATCTCTCCACTCCATCTCCCTCTCATCTTTGTCTCTCTCTCTCTCTCTCCATCCTCCCTCCCCCTCTCTCCCTCTCCACTGAATGCTCTACTCCCATCCATTATCCAGTCTCCACTCCCTTCCACCTACTTTCTCTCTCTCACTTGAATCCATCTCACTCCCTCTCTAGGTGTTTCCCTCAAAATATCCCTCCCATCCCTTTCCCTATAAGATTGGGGCTCATCTAATGCCAACCCCTAGGATAACTCTCTTCTCCAGATTAGTGGTCTCTCTTTCAGGTCTCACACTTCCGTCCCTCCATGTCCCTTCTTTATATTTCCTCCATCTCTCCTCCACCCCCCTCCCCCTCTCTCTCTCTCTCTCTCTCTCTCTCACCTCTCTCTCTCTCTCTCTCTCTCTCTCTCTCTCTCTCTCTCTCTCTCTCTCTCTCTCTCTCCCTCTCTCCCTCTTCATTCCATTTCTCTCTTTGTCCTCCTCCATCTCATTTGTCTATCTCTCCATCTCATCTCTCTCCCTCATTTCCTCCTGTCTCCCTCCATTCCTCTTCCGTCTTCCCCCCCCCTTCCTCTCCCATCCATCTCGGTCTCTCCTCCACCCTTCCTCTGCCATTCCCCTCCCTCCACCTTTCTCTCCCTCCATCCCTCCCTCTTTCAAGTCTCTTCCTCCCATCCTAACTAGATAACCATGTTTCTCTAATCTAGTAGTCTCTCTCTTTAAGTCTCACTCCTTCCCACCCTACCTAGAAAAAGCTCTCTCACTCCAACCCCCTCTCTCACACTCCCTCTATCTCTCCCTCTCAGGTTTCTCTCTCTCTCTCTCTCTCTCTCTCTCTCTCTCTCTCTCTCTCTCTCTCTCTCTCTCTCTCTCTCTCTCTCTCTCTCTCTCTCTCTCTCTCTCTCTCTCCCTCTCCCTCTTAGGTGTTTCTCTCTTTGTCTCTCACTCCATCTCCCTCTATCAGGTATTTATCTATCTCTCTCCATCTCATCTCTCTCCCTCTCATTTCTCTCCCTCTCTCTTAGGTCTCTCCCTCAAAATATTCCCCCCCAACTCCTCTCCCTCTCTTAGATCTTCCCCCCACCCTAACTGGGCTCTCTCCACTAGTCAAATATCTCGGTTTGGTTCCCCTCACTCCTCCCTTATCCTCAAAATATCCTCCTACTGTGTCCTCCCCATCTAACTAGATAACCATGTTTCTCTAATCTCTTTAAGTCTCACTCCTTCCCACCCTACCTGAAAAGCTCTCACTCCAACCCCTCTCTCCACACTCCTCTGTCTCTCCCTCGGGTTTCTCTCTCTCTCTCTCTCTCTCTCTCTCTCTCTCTCTCTCTCTCTCTCTCTCTCTCTCTCTCTCTCTCTCTCTCTCTCTCTCTCTCTCCTCTCTCTCTCTCTCTCTCTCTCACTCACTCCAACTCCTCTCTCAGTCTATCTTTTTTCTCTCCCTCTCATCTTTCTCTCTGTCAGAGTCTCTCTCTGCAGTCTCTCACTCAGGTCTCTCTCCTCTCACTCCCTCTCTCTCAAGTATCTCTTTCAGGTGTCTCTCACTCCCTCTCTCTCAGGTGTCTCCCTCAAAATATCCCTCCCAACCCCTCTCCCTCTCTTAGGTCTCTCCCCCCACCCTAACTAGATAACTTTCTCTCTCTCACCCTACCTAGACAAATCTCTCACTCCAACCCCCTCTCTCACACCCCCTCTCTCTATCCATCTCAAGGCTCACATTCTCTCTCTCTCTCTCTCTCCCTTTCAAGTGTCTCTCTCACTCCAACTCCCTCTCTCAGGTCTTTGTCTTTCTCTCTCCCTCTTATCTCTCTCTCCCTCTCCCTCTCCTATCTCTTTCTCAGGTCTCTCTTAGGTGTCTCCCACTCTCTCTCTCTCTCAGGTATCTCCCTCAAAATATCCCTCCCTACCACTCTCCCTCTCTCAAGTCTCTTCCCCCACCTAAACTTCAGATAATATATATGCTCCCTCAGGTCTCTATATATATCTCTCTCATGTATTTCTCCCTCCCACCATACCTAGATAAATCTCTCTCACTCCAACCCCCTCTCTCATGCTCCCTCTCTCTCTCCCTCTCAAGTCTCTCTATCACTCTCTCACTCCAACTCCCTCTCTCAGGTCTTTATCTTTCTCTCTCCCTCTCATCTATCTCTTAGTTATCTCTCTCTCAGGTCTCTCTCTCAAGTGTCTCCCACTTTGCCTCTCTCAAGTCTATCCCCCAAAAAATCCCTTCCAACCCCTCTCTCTCTCAAGCCTCTCCTCCCCACCCTAACTATATAACTCTCTCTCCCTCTCAAGTATCTCTCTCTTAGGTCTCACTCCCTCCCACCCCACATAGACAAATCTCTCTCACTCCAACCCCCTCTCTCACACTCCCTCTCTCTCTACCTCTCAGGTCTTTCTCTCTTTGTCACTCCAACTCCCTCTCTTAGGTCTTTCATGATCTGGGCTGCAAATGGGAGGATTAATTCCTTGCATGTATTGCTACAAGTACTAAGAAATGGGAGGATTTTCAAGATATTTTTCCATCACTACTATAATATTTGTTATTGTATTAATGTATTTTTTGAAATACAAAAATTATGATAAATTAAAGGTTGTGCTTTTGTTTTTATTTACCTTTTTCATTTGGCGAGTAGTAAATTTGGCGCACGGAAAATGGTCAAGCCATTTCGTACACGTGAAATTTGGCATGTGCCAAATGGTTTGACCATTTGGCGTACACAAAATGGTCTATTTTGGTATTTTTTTTCAATTTGGCATCTTTTTTGTGTCACAAATTTTTGCACACACCCTTTATTGTGTGTGTTGACAATTTATAATGTAAAATTTGGTAACAATTTGATTTATATTTGATCTTACTACTTTGTTTGAATTGTAAAAGTTTAGAATAGTTTGGATTGAACTAAAAAGAGTTGGTCTTATGTACTTCAACGGATTGGAATTAACATTGTAAAGAACTGAAATGCATTGACACTCATTAACAATATAAATTGAAACCCCATATATTGAGTTACAAGTTTGTGTGACAAACATTTACACTACATAGAATAGATTGGCATTCCTAAGCATATAGAATATAAATGAAAACGTTGGAATTGAAACTAAAATCAGTTGATGTTATGCATTGGGCGAAATGATCACATTGTTTTTAATTAGATATGCATTGACATTCATACACAATATAAGTCAATACCCAAGATAATGAGTTACAGGCTATTTTGACCAAACATATTGATATTCTGAGGCATAACTAATAGGGTGTAACAATCACATTGTAAGGAACAAAAATGACATGGTCTTGTGCACTTAGAGTAGATAGGGCATAATAGTAACATTGTAAGGAACATAAATGCATTAATGTCCATAAATAGTATAATTTGAAACCCCGGATATTGAGATATAGGGTAGTGGGTGACAAACATTTACAGTGCATACAACTAATCTATATTTCTAGGCATATAAAATATAAAAAAACCCAAAAATTGAACTAAAATGACTTGACATTCATAAATAGTGTAAGATGAAACCCCGGATATTGAGTTACAGGTTATTGTGACAAAAATTGACATCACATTCAACATATTTGTGTTTTGAGGCATAAAGAATATAAATGAAAAACCCAATGTAGACAACATCAAGGTGAAACCCTAGATATTTATAGTTTCGTGATAAATATATGTATATCATACAACAGATTGGCATTTGTAGGCATAAAGAATCAATGGCAGTAGAATACCTATAAATTGATAGCGTGTTGTTGCTACTACTTCTGGTCTTTCTCCCTCTGCCTCTAGAAAAACGTAGATAAGAACATGAAAGTGAGATGCGCTAAATGGAAATTGGAAAAGATTGAGTAATACATTTTTGAATTTGTAAATCACTTTATATATTCAATGCTAGTTTGGCATGGAGTCTTTAATTTTTGTCCTCCTTTTTCAAATGTGAAAACTTGATTTGGTGCCTTTAATTGCAAATTTTGTATATATTTATGGCGTGCAATCCTTGTTTGCTTCTTAGGCAATTTTGGTGGCTTTAACACCATTGTTTTGGTGGTTAGAAGAGGTAAAATAGGAGAAGATACCAATAGTCGTGTGTTGGGATTTGACCAATGGGACACATTTGAATGAATGATTTTCCTTTGAGTGTTGCGTTGTTGGGAAAGTGGGATAGGGAGTGGATTCAATTGGATTTGGTGATGGGACAGTCTTGGATCTTATTTGTTCTCGTGGCATCGGATCTATGAAAATATTGGTGGTGATGTAATGCAAGTGGTGATATTTAAGGGGAGTGTGGGTTATACTAATTTTATATTTTGGTTGCATGTTTTAATGCTATGGGCCATTAAAAAGCAAATTGGATTGTAAGATGGTGGTGTCAAATGTGCTTTGAATATTCTCTTAAATGTAAAACTGTGAATAACTATTTGTGTTTGGGACAAAATATAAACCGATTATAATACAATTTTTTACAGTACTATGATTCAACTACTTTTGTTGACTTTATGGATAAAAACTATTTTACAATTGGATATTATGGCGCTGCACTATGGGGCCCATAGAGGACTACTTATGTCCCCACTATATGGCCCCACACTAGTGTCAACCCCTCTCGCCTAGTCTAACTTAACATAAAAGTGTCTCACTTGTCCACCTTAAATGTTGTTCTTCTCTATTTGTTACATGAACCTCTCATGACCACTACCCTTTATGTGAGTGGTTGCAACAGAAAGAAGAGAAAGAAAATAACGAAAAAAAAAAGGATTTCTTATAACATGTCATTTATAATTTTAGATTATTTTAAATTTATCATCTATATTTTAATTTTTATAATTAGTCGATAGGCTTTCTCTGTGGACTTGCAAGTCCAAAATTGATCGGTAAATATATCTCACGCCTGAAAACAAGATTTACTCAATGTTAAATCATTGTTGAGCTGCGAGAAAACAAGTTTCAGCTGCTGATAAATCAGTTAAAAATCCTCTAAAATATCATGTGAAATCCTCTAAAAACCAAAATCAAATAATAACCAATTTCTACAAAAGAAAAATCTATATCTATCTTAGTGAAAAAAATCTATCAACGTAATCCTTAAACCTCTTTTAAATACAAGTGATAACATAACCATAACGTAACAATTTATACTTATTGTCACTATGAAACAACAAAATCTATATATATCATATCCAATGTTATCCTATGTAAGGCCTGATGGACCAAATCATCACTCTCTGGCCACTACGATGACTTATCTTATTCAGTGTCCTTTTGGTAGGGCGAGCCTTTCCTCAACACCTTGCAGATAATCTGTGTATGGAGGCTTTAATGGATGGGCATGGGCCCCTCCCCTCCAACATAGAATGACTACTGCTCACACACATTATTGGGTGGGTGCACATTATGCAGGCAAAGTTTGAAATGGATTCTTGGTTTGACCACGTGGCCTTTTCTTAGAGCGCAATGTTCTTTACTCCTATTTGTGCTTTCAATATTGTCAAACCAAGGTGATAAGAGTAGTTATAGCAAACTCCTATCATCTGGCCTAAGAACCCTTAATCTAGGAAAGATTTCACTCGTTACCCTTGTATGTACACAAGACTCTGTCCTCTTCTAGGAGTTTAATACATATCTTTTATTTATATGAGGTGTCCCATATCAAGGTCATTGGTGATCTCCTACTTGAGCTAAGGAGAGCAAATCACTGTAACAAGTTCATATTTTCTTTAATGGTGGGGAGTCAGAGGGCAATGAGCGAACAATAGTTTATTCCAGTTTTTCTAAAAGTTTAATCTGTAGATGCAAATACTCTTTCATTTAACAGAAACAAATTTTAAAAGATAGCTTAAAATATCACTCCTTCCACTTACCAGTTATTTTGGATGTGCAATAAAGTTGTCTAAATTTAGATATCTAAGGTGTTGTGTTCAAATAGGTATGAAGTTTGCTCAATGGAATCTCTCTTAACTTTATCAAGGCCACTGTAAAGTGTAAAGTACGATTGACTGTACATATTAAACAGTTAGTAGTTCAGTGGTTTAATTTTATATAAAGAGAAGAAAACTTGTTTGTTTGAAAATATAGGTTAAGGTCAAATCTGGTAACTGTCTATTTAGGCAACCAGGACTTAGCTTGTAAAGTTTTCTGATTGTAAATTTATTCTAACGTTTTGGATCATATTTTATGATCCTTTTCATGATGAAATAATTAAAAAAGAATATCTTGTTAAAACCCAAAGAAAAAAAATGGAAAACTTGTCAAACTTAAATTTGAAAGTTGAATATCTTACTACCTTCAAACTTAAATTTGCAGATGATTTTAAGATCTATTGCCAGCCTTTCTAAGGTCTACATGGTGATTATATGGTGCCTTAGGTCTCTGTTAATAGGGACTAGAAGCTCCATCTTATGTGTAAATCCCACAATGAGATCTGCATTTCAATAAAGAGGGAATATAAATATCCATGAGGGCAATGCATAGTTGCAGAAAAGAAACCTTCATGAAAATAGCAGAGAAGAAACCAGCCAGCGTTCTATTCTGTATAAAAAGTGTTAAACTTTCACAAGGATATAATAGAACTCATATAAACCAGAAAAACAAAACATGGTATAAACCAAAACATCTGCTATTTTACAAAAATATTGCATTAGCTTCAAGTCAAATTAAAATATGTGCTGGTTATGCTCAGCTCAAACGTTAAGTTTCCATAGATCCAATAAAAGATTGATCTGAAACGTTGAAAGCTAATAATCTTGTTTGAGAAACATCTATTTTTTTGCAGAAGACTTTCAGTTGCACGCAGCTTGGCACGGTGCAATAGCATTTATATCAACTAGTGATAAATATGCTGATTGGATCGTGCCAAACTACGGCCTCTGAAAGGAATGAGCATTTCTTCTTATAATCCCCTCTGCAATATGCTTGAATTAGATGGTAGCAGGGGTATTTATAGGAGGCCAAAATAATAAAATAATCTGATAATCTGGGAGGAGATTGCCGTCATAATATTGGGGGGGGCAATGCATTGCATGGCGGGCCACAGCACTAGAAGTTGACTGCCATTCTCAGCGCACTTGTTTTTACAAAAGTCCATACTTTTATATTCAACGCCACCTATAGATCATCACAGACTTTAACAACAATGGATTTTTTGGACTTCTCCTTGAGACTTTTTCAATATATCAATTATACAGCCTGTGCAAGCCATTGTTTACAGTCAAAAATGCCATCATTTGACATTAAGGTCACAAATCTCAAAGGCAAAGAGTTATTAATCCTTTAAATTTATTTATACATTACTGTTTATTATGGGTAAGTTTGAATTAACTTAAATTATAAGTATCTTGTCTAAGCCCATGGTTTCTCCATTCTATTATAGAATAAGCCAATTTCAATCAAGGGTTCTATCTATGCTTCTTTCTAGAGTTCTCTTCATCAAGGGTTCTCTCTATGTTCTTTTTTAGACTAGGGCATTCTAGTAGATCTTGTAGTTGAAAGAATATTTTGATTTTCTACTAGTTGGAAGGAGCATAGATGGTTAGTGAGTCACTCAACTTCTTTTGAATAGTTAGACTCTTATTCATCCTTTGAATTCATTTGAACTCATGTCTGTACCAAAAACAAATATGCCTACGTGAAATCAATCCATCACCAGCAATTCACCGTCAACAATTCATCCCAATAATTCACTGCCAACAATTCATTGTTGTGACATATTCCTCGCTTATACAATTCACTGCCAACAATTCATCGCTTATACAATTCACCACCAGCAATTCATCGATTATACAATTCACCACCAGCAATTCATCGTCATGGTATATTCACTGCGTATACCTTTTATATGTGTTCAACAAAATCTACTATTTCTTTTTGGGTTCTCTTGGCCATTTAGATATTGAAAAATGTAATACGTGGTGAATATACCACGACGATGAATTTCTGAAGGTGAATTGTATATGCAATGAATATACCACGACAATCAATTGTTAATGGTAGAAAATTAATGATGAATTTTCCTAAAACCATTCAATCCATATTACTTGCTCGGCACACCCCTTGCTCGGCACACCCCATGATCACCCAAGGCTTGCAACTCTTACCAACGTGGGGGAACTTTTAAAACAAGAATTTTGAATTTCATAAATGGATACCTAGTGAAGCTGGGTTAGAGAGTTTAGGTTGGGAAGAGACGGCATGATTGATTGCCCACAAGAGGAAAGACTTGATGCTTCTGCCACCCATGCCTCCCATTTAGAATTTTGTGCGCAGTAAGTAAGAATTTTGTGCGCAGTAAGTACATTTTCAAGTGGCTGAAAAGGTATATATAATATCAATCTGTATTATGCTTGGATTCTCCATGTCGGCAGGGAACTGTTGTGGGGTAGCTGTCATTCATAGGGACGAGAGTTAAAAATAAAAAGAAACATTGGCTATCGCATTTATGTCTTTTGTTTTGATAGTAAAGAGAGTGGATGTTAATTCAGAGGAATAATGTCACCAATAAAAACAGTAAAGAGCGAGTGATATATAGGCTGAGTGACTGACGGCATGGCTTGGCTTTTCACTTTATAAAAACAAATACGTATGCTTTTGTGAAAAGGCTTCAACTTCAGGATTTGACATCTCATGAATATATATATATATATATATATATCTTTATAGATATCTCTGTTGGTGTCATTTCCGTATTGCTTTCTGCTACATCACCATATATGATTTGTTTTCTTATGTTAAATATGATTTGTTATGTTACGTATCCTTATAAACAAAACACCCACTTCTAATTTATCTTTATATTCTTGAGATTTTCAAAAGCAATATATTACTGTGAGGTTTGCCTATCATTGTTTATTGTTTATGGGCGGGCACATCTTTTCATTGCAGAGAGAATACTGGCCCATACTTTTTTATGGCTTCCACGTGTTGGGTTTGATATTTAATGGGCAAGAAGTTAGTATTCCCTGAAATATTTATTAATTTCAAAAAGAACAAATTTTGTATTAAGTCAACTGGAAATTACCAAAGTACAAATCAAATGTGTCCATATGGCCACTATTATTATTGGGGAAAGAAAAGCAAAAAGCCAAACAGGTTTAGTACAATTATGCCTCCATGAATATCCCAAACCTAGTAAGGAAGGATGTTAAACCGAAAAGACTCCATAAATTAGAAGAGGTACAAAGGTGGCTAGGAGGTCCAGTAGGGAAAGGAAGACAACCTAAGGGTAAAGCTGATTAGTAGATCATCTAAAAGGGTTATGGGTGATTATTTTAAATAAGTTGGGTCACTTTTCCAAGGGGCAAGGAGCCTTAGTCAAAAGTATTCAAGAGATCATTAGGATCATTAGGTTCTATTCTTCAAGAATATGCATAAAGGATATACTCTCAATATAGGACTAGATGGGGGATTTCTATAACTAAGTTTGTAAGTTGCTAAGAGGAATCATGAACCTTATCCATATACTCTCAACATAGCACTAGATGGAGGATTTCTATAACTAAGTTTGCAAGTTGCTAAGAGGAATCATGAACCTTATCCATGTTCAAAAGAGTGATCATAATTAAAGAGTGGTTTCACAAATAATGTTCTTTAGATTTTTCTCACAAGCTTTTTCTAGAGCAATAAAATGGCTCTGGTTTACATGTAGTTGTTGGTATTGGTTCTCATAGCCATAGAGAAAAAAAAGGAAAAAAATCCAGATCCTTAGCTCATGCAATCCCTCCTAGTCCAACCACATTAGGGTTGTTATAAGCAAAGCCATTGGTGTTTATTTTGATAAACACCATAGGAGGAGGGGCCATTAACTAGAACTATTCACTTCTTTAGAGTCTCTTGCAAATGAAGAATTTCAACACAAAGGGCAAGCAACAAGGTGCAAACCAAGAATCCTCGCAATCCTTTCATCAAAGGGTGACTACTATCCAATAAAACTAAACTTAGGAATATTAGTTTCTTGCAAAGAAACCATAATATTTTATCAAGTTTAAGAATAAAGGACTTTGTGTCCTTGGAAAATCCATTAGTTTCATCCAAGCCATAGTTTCTAGAGGATAAAATTTGAGCAGACCTCCCAAACAAATTTAAGGAAATTAGTATTAGGAGGACAACACATGCTAGTCCAAGAGTTAGGTAAAGAAGCATCATGAAAAACCTTGTTTGTCTTAAATTTTCCTTCAAATACCAAGAATAGAAGGACACTAAAATAAAAGGTGAATTGCAAATTTCATCTCATTATTACACAACACCCTTTTTGAAGGTCCTTGTTGTCACTTTGTGCCTCCCCTTTTATTTCTCATTAGTTATAACTGATTTGAGATATGTTAATGGGTTTATCATGCTCAAATATAGGTTTGGTAGTTGTATTATACCTTTTCCAAGCTTCAGTCAAATACCCATTTGAAAAAATCTCAAAAAGTGGCTAAATTTATTGCTTTCTCTTTTGGTCTCGTCGAAGTTTAAGGTCCCAAAAAGTCCAAATTTCCATTTTATTTTTGATTCCTTGCTTCCTCTTGCAGTCCCATCAGAGTATCGGGTCCTAAAAGGAACCAAGTCTAAATTTCCATTTTCTTTCTGATTCTTGCCTTCCTCTTTAGGTCCCGTTGGAGTATAGGGTCTCGAAAGGACATTTGGACCAAGTCCTTCAATACCCATTTTCTTTTTGATTCCATGCTTCCTCTTTCGATCCCATTGGAGTATTGAGTTAGATAGAGATAAGTGGGGAGAGAAGGTGGGTAGGAGGAAGAAAGAGAGAGAGGGGGGGAGAGAGAAAATTAGAGACAGAAGGAGGGAGGGAGGGAGAGAGAGAGAGGTGAGAGAGAGTAGAGAGGGAAGGAGAGAGAGAGGTGAGAGAGAGTAGAGAGGGAAGGAAAGAGAGAGGGGGGGAGAAAGAGAAAATTAGAGAGCAAACAAGGGGGAGGGAGAGAGAGAGAGTAGAGAGGGAAGTGGGGAGAGAGAGAATGACAAGATAGAGTGAAGTAGAGAGAGAGAGAGGATGAATAGGTAGAGAGGTAGTTCTTGATCTCAAGGGAGAGAGAGTCAAATAAAGGGATAGAGATAGTGAGAGAGAGAGGTCTAGATAATAAGAGATAAACAATAATGGGGTATCAAGCACCTATCTCCCACTATCTCATTGGGAAAAGGAAATCCCTTAAGCCAAGGTTGACTTTCAACCCTTAGGTGAGTCAACTTTGAAGGAGGTCTTGGTGTTTTCCTTATCATCTAGGACAAGGCAAATCTGTTGGAACAATAATTTTGGGAGAAAGATTAAAAATAGTAAATAAACCCAAAAATGCAAAGTAACACATGAAATCACAAGATTAAATCTTCATCTAACAAAACCTACAACTTTCAAAAAGATCTAAGAAGATTTAATATTTTTGCACCTGTCATCAAAATGTTGGTGTTGAGTGTCCTTGAGGACTCATTCACCCTTATTCACCCAAGGGTGAATGGGTCTTTGTAGGGCTTTATGAAATAATTTTTTGGGTCCTTTGGTCCTATGTCTGCATTCCCTAATTCTTTGGATTTCATAGTCGGAAAGTTGAAAATAAATTTTGATGATTTTTTGTGGCTTGACGACAACTCGAACAACTTTTCCAATTTTTCTCTTTAAGAGATCTTCAATCCTTCTTCAACCTAAGATCTACAACACACACAAAAGAGAGAAAAATTGATTGTTTTTGTTGAATGGGGGTTTTCCTTGGTCAAACCCCATTTTGGTAATTAAACCTTGAATTGAAACAATGAAACATGAAAGGAATGATGAATGAACAAGTGCTATGTTGCAACTCACCAAACCATTGATTTGAAACCCTTGAAGGATTGAAACATAGCAGATCTCTCCAAGGTCTTGATCTTGCACGAATGGCTTGATTGATGATGTGCTCTTCATGCTTGGAATTTGACTTGAATACTTGAAACCTATATCACAATGTTGGGTGCTGGCAAGAAGTTGAGTCCACATTTTGGCCATTTAGTGGAAGTGTTTTCCCTAATTTTCAGGATTCAACACATTTGACCTTAAAATTTGAAGCACTTAGAGATGGAATCTTGAAAAAAGTCACTAAAAAAGTCACTAATCATAAAATATAGTACTCAAAGTATAGTTTCCAAATATATAATTTATTTCAATACCCAGATGATACAAATTAATTTTCAATAGGCGTTTCTAAAAACCACTATTTAAAAGTCTTTTTTTACCATACCATGCATGTGTACATCATCCATATTTTGACCTAAATAACCATATATTTCTAAATCCTTATGGGAAAAGATTTGTAACTCACTAAAGCACGCTTTCCATATTCTTTTGTAAATTTTTATTGCATACTTTTTTATTGGCCATATTTGGTGTTTTGAAAAATCGTCGTGTACATCACACATAAGATGACCTAAACTTATCATTTTTTTATTTTAATTTTTTTTTGAAAAGAATTGTGTGAAATACGCTTTTGTGCAATCCGTTCGTCAAAAAACTATGTTAATAAAAAGTTATTAAAATACTAAAAAACCCTAATAATTTAAGTTTATGGACCTGTTTCATCATAAATTAAATAAAAAATAAAAAAAATAATCTAATTGTAAAAAAAAATACATATTTGGAATCTACACTCTCATCTATAATGGGTTTTAAATTCGTCGAAAAATTCTACAAAAAGGTCTTTAGACGTATGCCCAAAGTCACTATTTTGTGAACTAACATTGCTAGGACCTTCAACTTGCAGGTCAAACTAGTTCCAGGGACTAGGTTCGGATCCCAAAAACTTTTCCCGAACCTGTTAACAAAGCAAAAACCTGGCCTACATTCCAAATTTCTAGAAACGAGACCTCATTTCCCAATTATCCGTTGAAAATGGAACAGGGCCCTGTTTAATACAAGATCCCGTTTAATAAACGAGATCCTGATTTATATAAGTTGGCATCCCGATTTATATAAGTCGGGATCTCATTTATTAAATGGGATCTTGAGTTATTTTTTACCTTTTTTTTTAATTTTACCGTCAAACATGTACATCTCAGGTATGAGAATTGTTTTGTATGGCCGACTGTGACATATTCCCTATTTTCTATCAAATTTTGTCTTGTAGAAGCTCTTCAACTTGGGATTTTTTTCAATTTTGAAAGGAGACATCATTGGGACACTGTTACGAAAGAATTTTGTTGAATTGCTACTTGTTTTCAAAGGAGGAAGAGGAATTTTATTTAATTGCTACTTGTTTGAAGGAGGAAGAGAAATTTTCTTGAATTGCTATTTGTTTTCAAAGAAGGAAGAGGAATTTTATTTATTTGCTGAGTTTGTTTGAAGGAGGAAGAGAAATTATGTTGAATTGCTATTTCTTCTCAAAGAAGGATGAGAAATTTTGTTTAATTGTTACTTGTTTAAAGGAGGAAAATAAATTTTGTGCAATTGCTACTTGTTTGAAGGAGGAAGAGGAATTTTGTGAACAATTGCTACTTGTTTGAAGAGGAACAAACAAGGAAGACTTTCAAGTTTTTCACATTCATTTGTATATACTTCAATTTTTTTTCAATCATGGGATCACAATGTCGAAATAAGAGGAAAGATAGGAAGGTATTGACCCCTGAAGAAATCCAAGCAAAGAGAGAGGAGGAAAAAATACAAAGAGAAAGAAGAATGAGAATTCGATCACTAAATGATGGTGAAGCATCCAATTCCACAACTATTGAAGATAAAAACATTGAGGAGACCATGGATGTAGACGATGCAAACTTGCAAGAGGTGATTGTGGAAACTAATATGAATATACAAACTTCTCCTAGTATGTCTTCAAATATCCCTTTCAATGCTATGGAGAATGTTTCAATAGGCACAAGTCCAGGTACGTCTTCAAATCCGCCTTTGAGCCTCATGGAAATAGTGTTTATTAGAGATTTTAAAAATGTTGGATATAACAATGTTGACATCAATAATATTCGTAGAGTTCAAGATTTGAGTCAAATTGTTGTTGAAAATGAAAATGAAAATAGTTTTTTTTATTGAAAATGAAAATGAAAATAAAAATAAAGATGAAAATGAAAATAGTTTTGAAGTTGAAAATGAAAATGAATTTCTAGGAAGTGATGTTGAAAATGAATATTTTTAAAAAAATTGAAAGTGATGTTTTGGATAATCTTCCTAGTAAGATTTCTTAGAGACAAATAAGAACACATGCCAATAGATTATACAAACAATTTTTTATCGTAAAAAACTTTTAGTTCAATGTCAACTAATGATGCAATTGATGAGAATGCAGAAAATGAGAAAAGTAATAAAAAAGTTCTAAGGCATTTTTGTTAAACAAAGAAAAAAATATCAATTAGTAAAACATGCTATGTCTACTATTGCTAGTTTCATTTAGTCTATTGGAAAAAAATAGTCAATCTAAAGATAGGAATGTAGCAAGAAGAGCTATATAACAACTGCTATAGTTAATAAAGCAACTTTGAATAAAAGAATGGTAAGCAATATTAGTGAAGTTTTAAAAATACATCCTAAAACATTGCTAAGAGCGGCAAAAAGAAGAGAAAGTATAGAAAATGATCCTATCAACTAATGTTGGAGTTTTAGTGGTCGACTCCTGAGGTCTGACATGAAATTGAATGTTGAAATTAAATCTTTGATTGAAAAATATTGGCATGATAATACTAGGGTTTCATCTAATGCTAGATATGTTTTAAAATTAAGAGTGGGGTCCAAAGTTCACGATCCTCATCCAAAACACCTATTAGATACAACACAAATTGAATTTTATAGAAATTTTTGTGGTGATTTAGTGTTACCTGGTAATATTAAAATAAGTCAAAGGTCTTTTGAAAAATGTAAAACTTGGTATGTAAAAATTAATAAGCAATGAATATCTTGTTGTTGTAAACGCATGTTCAATTTCATTATTTTTATGATGTTTTTCGATATATATGTTGTACTTTGCATACTAACATGATTACATGCTGGAATGTGGTATTAATATGCCACCTGAAATAATAAGGGAGTTTATATCAAGTTTTTTTTGTGAAATATCTAATGAAATTTTATTTTATTTAAGTTCGTGTGAATTTGGACAATGCACTAGTTGTGGAAATCTTTCATTCTTAAGAGTTTTCATGCATGAAAGTGTTGATAATGATTTTGGAAAATAATTAGTGGATGTTAAAAGATTTAAGAATGTTAACTATTCTCTAAAAGATGGAAAATTTGGAAATCGTTGTGATTTAGTTACAAAAAAGGTTAGTGTACATGCATTTATATTAGAATTTAAGAATAAGATTGTACCAAAATATGTCATGCACTCTCAACATGCTCGATGGCTTGATGGCCAATTTTGCACATGTAGAAACACATTTCTAGTTGGTAGTATACTATCAGTGGTTGATTTTACAAAAAAATACACTCTAGCTTTGCAAGAGGGAATTCAATCATAGTATTATAATTTAGTGCAAGTGGCTATGTTTGTTCATATTGTTTATAGACATGCAAATGATAGCACAGAGGATGATAAATTTTTTTTGAGGGAGTATCATTTCTATTTGAGTGACAACCGGTTACACTCATCAAAGTTTGTTCAATATTGTTTCAATATATTTTATAGAAATTTAAGAGAAAGAGGAATCCAGGTGATAGAACACCTCATATGCTTAGATAATTGTACGAGACAATTCAAGAATGCTCAAATGTTCTATTGGTTAAGAAGGGCTCACAAGGAACTTAATGTCCAACATATGTGGAGTTTTTTGAAGCTAGGCATTGTAAAGGAAAACATGATGGAGTTGGTGTGTGTCTTAAAATAATTCTTGCTAGAGAACAATTGAAATTTGAGGATGCATTAAAGTTTAAAGATGCACGTGGGATTGTGGATTGGTGGAATACAAGATTATCTACATCTGGTTCGAGTGAGTACTCTATAGTTTGTCAATTATTTTGGTTGGTTGAAGAAGAGAACATTCTACCTAGACTTGATTGTGAGACAATTAGTGGATCTACTAAATGGCATTCATTTAAGATTTTGAATGCAAGCACATGGACTATCTGGACAAGGGACCTTACATGTTTATGTCAGTTTTGTATCTTAGGATATTGGGAAACATGTGAAAATACAGAATAGGTTGAAGAGTGGAAGCAAAGATTGTTGACACCTACACAAGCACACGATCAATATGAAACAACAATTGAAGACAATGATCATGTGTTTGCATCAAAATACTATGACTGTATTTCAGACCTTGTACAAGAAGGTATTTTAATTCATTTTATTTCACTTTATTACTATTTTGTAATACTAAATTATTTATTTATATACATATGAATGGATGTATGTAGATTGGTCAAATAATATGGACACACGAAAGTTATTAAATCAAAATTTGTTTTTAGGACATGTGTATGGTGTTGTTGCACCTGAGGGGAATGAAGAGGAAACAAAATATTGGTTGGATCGTTGTGTGGAGACTAAACATAAGTTAATAACACCTCAAGAAGATGATGATGGCTATCATTATCCAATAGGTACGGTGACCCCCTTAAGCAAATTTTGAGAACTTCTTTGATGATGGCTATCATGTTATCAAATAGGATCAGTGGTGGTTGTTGGCACTTGACTACGAAAATACTTGATAAGGAAGAATGGTCTACCCACATTCAAAGATTATAAAACACATAAAAATATTATACACTACTCACATTTGGTGGTGGCAACAAATATAAAACTAGATCGGTATCATGGAAGACCTACAAATAAAGAGCTATGGACAATTTCTATGGAAGAGCGTGAGACAATCATAGATGTGTTGCAAAAAAGAGAGGATGTAGATGGTACAATGGAATAAGTAAATACATGTATACACTTAAAATTGGTCTGGAGAAAATTAATTAAATATGCGTTATTTAATTAATGATCTTTAATTCTTCTACTTATAAATAAATCGACAAATTTATTTATATAGTTCACATTTCTTAAATTATTCTTATCTTAAATCACTTTCTTCATGTTTTAATTAAATAAACAACTTGATTTAGTTTGTTTTATTTAATTAAATCCCTCTTATTAAATTCAAATTTAGTCACATTTCTACTAACTTCTCATCTTCCACCTCATCATGTGTCTAATGAAATTAAATATTCTTATTATTAAATTGGCATTTATCTTCAACAAATTCTAACCAATTTTGAGACACTAGGCTTTCACCTTCATTTGATTCTCCTCCACACTTGGGAATTTATTCTACTAAAAGGAACACACTCCTTGATTCTCTCTAACCTCTTCACTCTCAACCATTCATCTCTCCAGATCAAATCCAGACCGTTGAATCCTGCCACATAGGCTAATGCCTTGGAGAAATCTATAAATACAGCCTAATTTATAGCATTTTATATAGAGAGATTGGCATAATTAACCTATGCAGAATTTTAGAGAGCATTGTTATCTTAGCATTTTAGCATTATCATTCTAGTATTTACATTTAGCATCATTTAGATTAATCATGGCCTTACCATTAGTTGCATCTTAATTACTGTAATTGCATCACATCATTTCTATTATCAATATCATAGCATTATCATAATCTTTGCACAATCATCTACAACATATCATTTAGCAATCAATCATGTAGGATAGATTTCTTGCACTTCCAACATCTCATTCTTTAGGTTGTCATTTGAAGAGTGATGTGCATATACACAATCTGAGAGCCATAATGACTTGAAAAATCCTTGGAGATAGAGGACAATGGGACGACATTAGAGAGTTTGTTTGTTTCAATTTGATTAGATTGTTGTTTGAATTCTCTAATATAATGTTTCATTGCAGAGAGAATACTGGCCCATACTTTTTTATGGCTTCCACGTGTTGGGTTTGATATTTAATGGGAAAGAAGTTAGTATTCCCTGAAATATTTATTAATTTCAAAAAGAACAATTTTTTTATTAAGTCAACTAGAAATTACCAAAGTACAAATCAAATGTGTCCATATGGCCACTATTATTATTGGGGAAAGAAAAGTAAAAAGCCAAACAGGTTTAGTACAATTATGCCTCCATGAATATCCCAAACCTACCAAGGAAGGATGCTAAACTGAAAAGACTCCATAAATTAGAAGAGGTACAAAGGTGGTTAGGAGGTTGAGTAGGGAAAGGAAGACAACCTAAGGGTAAAGTTGATTAGAAGATCATCTAAAAGGGTTATGGGTGAGTATTTTAAATCAATGTTTCACGAGGACGCGTCCCCCCCAAAAATCCTCACGTTTCCTAGAGGGGGACGTCTCAAAGATTTGGGGACTTGGGGGAACATCCCCCCACTAGCCCACCACTAGCGCCACCACCCCACCACCAATGTTGTTGTCTCCAAGACACCACTAGGACTTTGAGGATGTTTTGGGTGTTCTCAAGACGTCTAGGGGACTCCTAGTTACCTCCAAGATGTATAATTCTTATACTTATACATCTTTTTATAACTATTTTTTCAAGTACTATATGTATTTCAACACCCTGTTGCCCCCTCACCATCGTCCCCCCACCGTCCCCTCGCCGCCCCCAAACTTAGACCACGTATCCCTGTGTTCCCAAAAAACATCCCCTACCATCCCCCCAACCCTGTCCCCAAAACCTCGTGGAACACTATTTTAAATAAGTTTGGTCACTTTTCCAAGGAGCAAGGAGCCTTAGTCAAAAGTATTCAAGAGACCATTAGGTTCTATTCTTCAAGAATATGTACAAAGGATATACTCTTAACATAGGACTAGATGGAGGATTTCTATATAACTAAGTTTGCAAGTTGCTAAGAGGAATCATGAACCTTATCCTTGTTCAAAAGAGTGACCATAATTAAAGAGTGGTTTCACAAATAATGTTCTTTAGATTTTTCTCACAAGCTTTTTCTAGAGCAATAAAATGGCTCTGGTTTACATGTAGTTGTTGGTATTGGTTCTCATAGCCATAGAGAAAAAGAAGCAAAAAAATCCATCCTTAGCTCATCCAATCCCTCCTAGTCCAACCACATTAGGGTTGTTATGAGAAAAGCAATTGGTGTTTATTTGGATAAACACCACAAGAGGAGGGGCCATTAACTAGAACTATTCACTTCTTTAGAGTCTCTTGTAAATGAGGAATTTCAACACAAAGGGCAAGCAACAAGGTGCAAACAAAGAATCCTCGCAATCCTTTGATCAAAGGGTGACTATTGTCCAATAAAACTAGACTTAGCAATAGTAATTTCTTGCAAAGAAACCATAATATTTTATCAAGTTTAAGAATAAAAGCCTTTGTGTCCTTGGAAAATCCATCAATTTCATCCAAGCCATAATTACCAGAGGATAAAATTTGAACGGACATCCCAAACAAATTTAATGAAATTAGTATTAGAGGGACAACACATGCTAATCCAAGAGTTAGATAAAGAAGCATCATGAAAAACCTTGTTCGTCTTAAATTTTCCTTCAAATACCAAGAGTAGAAGGACACTAAAAGAAAAGGTGAACTCCAAATTTCATCTCATTATTACATAATAATTTTTTTGAAGGTCCTTGTTATCACTTTGTGCCTCCCCTTTTATTTCCCATTAGTTATAACCGATTTGAGATATCTTAAAGGGTCTATCATGCTCAAATATACCCTAGGTAGTTGTATTATCCCTTTACCAAGCTTCAGTCAAATACCCATTTGAAAAAACCTCAAAAAGTGGCTAAATTCCTTGCTTTCTCTTTTGGTCTCATCAAAGTTTTAGGCCCCAAAAAGTCCAAATATCCATTTTCTTTTTGATTCATTGCTTCCTCTTTTAGACCCATCAGAGTATTGGTCCCAAAAGGAACCAAGTCCAAATATTAATGTTCTTTCTAAGTCCGCACTTCCTCTTTTGATCTCGTTGGAGTATCAGGTCTCAAAAGGATATTTGGACCACTTGTCCTTGAATGTCCATTTTGTTTTTGATTCCATGCTTCCTCTTGGAATCACATAAGAGTATCGAGTCCTAAAAGTACATTTGGACCAAGTCTAAATGTCCATTTTCTTTTGGAGTCTATGCTTCCTCTTTTGGTCTTGTTAGAGTATTAGGTCCCAAAAGGACATTTGGACCAAGTCTAAATTTCCATTTTCTTTCCAAGTCCCCGCTTCCTCTTTTGGTCTCATCAGATTTTTGGGTCCCAAAGGAACGTTTGGACCGAGTCCACATGTCCAAATCCATTATCAATTCCTGACACCCATCACCTTTGTTCCTATCGAGACTGTAGACCCTGCAAGTACTTTTGGATAAATCTACTAGATTTTCATATTTCGACCCTGAAATCGTAATTAATGTTGCAACGAATTCCCCAATTACTAGATCTAATTCTTAGAGCTACATGAATGATTTAAATATATTTTTTACCAACTCCAAGTAGAAAATGACACACATGCTTCATTTCTTGTTTGGAGACTACTTTTATGTTAGAGGGACATCTCTAGTTGTGATTTTGCTACAGATTTTATGGGGGTTTGTGATCTATATCCACAGATTCATTAAAGTGGAAGCATGGCTATGGTGCTTGGGCCTTTATGGATAGATTTCAACTTTAGATTTGAAATACACATGTCTATACCTATTTTTCAGGGTTTTGGATAGGGTTTCCTACCCAAACATATGGCCTATCTCTCTCCTATAACTTGGAGATGAATATAAGGAACTTTTGTGCTCATTGTAATGGTTCTTCCCTTATTTCTCCTATAGATACATGTATATTCTAATTTTTTTCAATTGTAACACTGGCCTAAGCCTCTCTATTAATAAGAGAGCATCTTACCTTCTCTCACCTTAAGTGTGTTGTGAAATCTTCTATCCTTGATATTGAATATTTCTATGATTCCTAAGATTGAATATTTTGTTAAATATGGTATAAAAAGCTAACTGTGGAGAAAATTTTCCCTCTTATTGTGTATTGAACCCTAACCTTCATGCAACTTCCTAGGAATTGGCATAACAAAGAGTTGTATGAATTTGTCTGGTAGTTTTATTGATACTTTGTGTAATCATAAGTAGGAAGAAACATCTTTAACTTTAATGCATCACCTTTTCTCAACTTCTAGCATTCTCTTCTCTTTTCCTTTTGTAGTTTGGTAGATTAGGATTACTATAGCATTATTTAGTGTTAGGTTGGACCATTATTATTTCATCTATTTTTTGAGAGGAAGTTGGCCTTCTCTAGAGTTTTAAACTCCTTTTCAAGGTTCGACACCTTGAGTTTAGTTTCATTGTGTCATTGGAATGCTGAAGAACTCATTTAGCAAGGAACAATTTCATGTGACTATAGTTTTTTGTTGGAAAGAGACATTGCACAAGTCATCTGGTGTTGTCATTGATGGCAACCCTAATCAATAATCCTATTTGCACTTCATTATTTGCTCGTACCGGAAGTCAAATCAAAGATATGTGTTAACTGTTAATGCTGGAACAGAGCATTCAACAAAGTTGTGTATATCGATTCATATGTAATTTCCTATTATAATTTTTTGTTGTGGATCTCACGGAAGGTATTTTAATGTATGATCTTTCTTATCTTTGAATCATAGAACCTTGTATTGATTGGTGTGCTAGTTAGAAGATCTAGTTTATTGGTTTTTTGTTTAACAGAGTAGAAAGTCCAACAGGGTGATTGTAGCATGTTGTGATTCTTCGAGGAATAATTTTTGAAGGTGTTTCTTGTTCGAGGATATTGTTTTGGGTCCTCACTATGTTGTGGCCAACATTGGTTGTTGTGCATTGAAAATTGTTTATTGATTTGGGCCGACAGTTTGTACTTATTTTATATTTTGTTGAAGCCGACATGTAATTGTTGTAATTCCTAGTCACATATATATATAATCGATTACTTCTATCATTTTGGTGTGTGTTGCGATGAGATGTGAAAGTCAAGAGAAATATAGATTGATTGTGCATAGTTTCACTTGCATAGAATAGAGATTGGTGATCCAACTTAAAGAAAACATAGTTTCAGACACAGTTTAAAGGTGTTTCTTGTTCAAGGATATTGTTTTGGGTCCTCACTATGTTGTGGCCAACATTGGTTGTTGCGCATTGAAAATTTTTTATTGATTTGGGCCGACAGTTTGTACTCATTTTATATTTTGTTGAAGTTGACATGTAATTGATGTAATTCCTAGTCACGGATATATATAATTGATTACTTCTATCATTTTGGTGTGTGTTGCGATGAGATGTGAAAGTCAGGAGAAATATAGATTGATTGTGCATAGTTTCACTTGCATAGAATAGAGATTGGTGATCCAACTTAAAGCAGACACAGTTTCAAGAGCAGAATCAGACAGACTATGAAGAATGTGATTAATGTGCTTAACCAAAACTATACTCAGGCATTAGCAGATGCTATTTCATAGTTCATCCACTCTTGATTGTCTATCTATTTCTATAAGATAGCGAGTCTTCTTTTGGGCAGTAAGCCTTTTTGTATTTGAGTAGTGAGCTCTAGGCAGTGCGCCTAAATGCATGTGCATTCTCCATTTGTAAACACTTATTTTAAGTATACTCATATCGTGGATTGACCTCCACCGTGGTTTTTCCCCTAACAGGGTTTCCACGTAAAAATCCTTGTGTTATGGTGTTGTGGTTGATTGTCTTGTGTTCTTGCATCTTTCTTTTGGTT
>VDFB02325139.1:55845-89065 GCA_007258455.2 Sequoia sempervirens | reverse complement strand
AAAGACCACTGATCAATCTCTGCTAACTGAAGCTGAGCCAAGCTCCGAAGTGACCCTCTATCCAAACAATCAGCCTACGAGGGTCGTGTGATAGGCCAATCCTGTCCTCTGAGAGATGTCACTGAGAAGGGGACATGACAGGATGAGGGATTTTTTAGCGCAGAGGCATAAGGCCTTCTACATGACCCAGCACGCCATAGCCCTCTTCCTTGATGCCGTTCACACACAAGTGCCTGAGGGCAATTGGGGTCGGCTGCGGCCACTTACTCACCTGGATCCTGGATGGCTGACCGTATTCTACTGGTCGGAACTGGAAGTAAAGCAAGCAAGCGAGGGCACAGCTTCGGGAAAAAAGAGGAAACGGAAGGAGGCGTCGGTGGAAGAGGAAACATCAGAGGAGGAGGCCTCGGAGCAGAGCGATGCATCTGACAGGGAGGAGCCCATTGACTTATCCTCCTCGCCCTCGGAGTCTAGTCCACCAGCCGATGAGGAGGTGTCCGTCGCCATCAGGGGTCAGGAGGCAGGCTAGATTGACATACCAGTATTGCAGCCGGCAGGATTTACTCTTCCGGCACCGCCAGCCAGCCAGAGCACACACTCAGTCACGTTCACCCTTCCTGTTGCGCCAGTTGGAGCCGGGCGAATGTTGAAGGTAGCTGCTTCACTACCAGGTGCATCGCCAGGGTGGGCACCTCTCGCCACCACGACATCATAGGGGGCAGTCACTGTCTCGGCAGGGTCCACTGCCTCGGTCGAGATATTACCAGCAGTTTGTTCCATTACACCACCGACAGCATCGGCAGCGACAGGAGTGGCAACCTCGGCAGTAGGAATTGGGGGAATGACGGAGGCCATTAAGGAGACGACTCCAGCCCCAGGAGCACCCGGAGTAGCACAGATCAATAGCTGGTTGGGATCGGTAGGCCTCACATTGGACGTGGCCGAGCAGCCAGACCAGCAGGAGAAGAGTCCCTTAGAGGGACAAGGGGATGAGGACGGGCCAGTCGTTCACACCCAGCAGAGTGAGACGGCCAGACTTGGCGAGGACACACTTGCACACCTGGGGGCTAGCATAGCAGAGGCACCAGAGACAGCCATTCATGAGCCTCAGCCGGTAGTCGAGGAACCACCCCAGGAGGACACAGAACATTGTATACCTTCTGATGATGAGGAGAACGAGGAGGGTGCTTCCACGGAGGGATTTGTCGTGGAAATGTCACAGCCAGACCCGTCAGACCCAGTGGGCACAGTGCAGCGATACGTGCAGGAGCTCGAGCATATGGGCAGGCTGATGATCCAAGTGGGACAGGTTTCCAGGGACTTGAGGATTGGCCGATCGCCTCTAGTGGGCCAGGAGGTTCACCGCATCCGAGGATTTGTGTAGATGGGGTGTGAGGCTGAGTTCGCACGGGTATTTGGCGAAGGGTGGCTAGCAGGAGAGACTCCTGCTATGATTAGAGCCTGGTGGGGTTGACCACCGAGGCTAGTAGGGCGGGATGCAGGCGTTCTGGAGAGTTTATACTACATAGAGCTTGCCTTCCGAGATGTCTTTATTTTGATGAAGCGCCAAATATTCTCCACCGAGGTAGCAGTATCACGACGAGTGGACGCCTATAGACTCCTATAGAGGGTGAAGGATGAGTCCGCTGCGACCATCAAGAGCATTCAGAATGACTTGACTGAACAATCTCGGCTTGCCAGTGAGAGGGGAGCTCGATTGGAGGTCTTGGAGCCTCGGGTGGCAGCCTTGGAGGAGGAAGCACAGCAGAAAGAGGCAGCATAGCAGCAGCGAGTGAAAGCATTGGAGGATCAGTTGGCTGTAAAAGAGGTGGAATTGGCGGCCAAGAATGCAGAAGCGGAGAAGGCGAAAAGCCAACTAATGGAGGCAGCTCGGATGGTAAAAGCGGCAAGGGAGAGGGAGATCCTGGCAGATCGGCAGCTTCGTACACGTACGGAGGAGCTGAGGCGCCTGCGAGCAGAGCATTCTTCCACCACTCCGACGTCATCTGTGCATCCAGGGACGCACTCCCTTCCCCCTACTTCTCAATGATCTTATCTTGTATGCATGCATTAATCGGATATTATCGTCATCAATCGTAGTCGGCCAATTGTCAATAAAACTATAGATTAGTAAAGAATAATAATGTCATGTACTTTTGGGAAAGCATGTTTAGATTAATGTTAATGTTGATGTTGTTATGAAACGTCGTGCCGGTTGGTTATCTAACCACCGCCGAACGTTATATGTAGTCGGATTGGGATGATGAAATAATTATGAATGAGTTATGTGCCAATGTTTGTGTCAATCAATGCTGATACTCTTTTGTACATGATATTTCTGAGAATGAATCAAGTTTCTGGAGTTCAACTATGATATCTTTCAGTTTACTGTTTTATCCTATGTTCTGCACATTACCAGTTTGCCAATAGTACGTAAGATTTGAATCCCATTCTGTAGGCAAACAGTCACGCCGCACCCCTTACCGGTTTAACGAAGAAGGGGGCTTTTACTTGGTCACCACAGGCGCAGGAGTGCTTTGACAGGTTTAAGGTGATCATGACTTCATGTCCAGTGCTCGCATTGCCTAACTTTACGAAGTCATTTGATTTGTTTTGCGATGCTTTAGGAGAGGGCATTGGTGCAGTTTTGATGTAGGAGAGACACCCTATTGCTTCTGAGAGCAAGAAGCTTAGGGGTCCTAAGAGGTTCTACAGCATTTACGACAAGGAAATGTTAGCCATTATGCATGCTTTGGCTAAGTTCAGGCAATATTTGGTAGGCAGCAAATTCAATGTTCGTACAGACCATAATAGCCTGAAACACTTCCTTGGACAGCGAGACCTAAATGAGAGGCAGCAGAAATGGGGCAGCAAAATACAATCATATGATTTCGATATTACTTTCATTAAGGGAAGCAGAATGTTGTAGTTGATGCCTTGTCTCGTAGACCTCAGTTGAATGCCATGGCACAGATTTCAGAGGATTGGAGGCATCTGATTATTGCAGAGTATGCTAAGAACCCATGGGCTTCTAGCATTGTTGACAGGACAGAGCGGGATAGCAAGTACACTATTGTAGATGACTTGATCATTTACAAAGGGCGGATTTTTCTGATTCCTGATTCTGAGTTGAGAGCTACAGTTTTGAGAGCCTTTCATGATCTTCCTATGGCAGGCCACCCCAGCTACTTCAAAACATATAAGCTGGTTCAGGAACGGTTTACTTGGAAAGGGCTGAAAACTGATGTTCTACAGTATGTTCGAGAGTGTTTTGTTTGCCAGCAGAACAAGCAGGAGCACACTTATCCTGCTGGGTTGCTTTAGCCACTTCCGATACCTGATAGGAAGTGGGAGTGTTTATTGATGGACTTTATCACGGGTTTGCTGAAAGCCCAAGGTAAAGATTACATCTACGTAGTGGTTGATTGGTTGACTAAATATGCTCACTTCTTCCCGATTACCACTACATTCACAGCATCGCAGACTGTAGAGCTCTTCTTCAGAGAGGTATTCGGTTACATGGGTTGCCTCGGACGATAGTCAGCGATAGAGATAGTCGGTTCATGAGCAACTTTTGGCAGGAGTTGTTCAGGCTCTGTGGGACCGAACTGACACCAAGTACCAGCTACCATCCGCAGACAGATGGGCAGACAGAAATTGTCAATAAGTGGGTGGAAGGTTACTTGCGCAATTACATAGCTGGACAGCAGAGAGCTTGGGTGAGGTGGATATACCTCTGCGAGTATTGTTATAACTCTACTCACCACAAGACAATACAGATGACGCCCTTCATGGCATTGTAATATTTTTTTTTTTTTCTTGATGATGCCCTTGTTGCTATACCCCCGGAGTCGGAGGTGGGGTCTCTCTGGGTTAGAATGTAGACTGTCCAGGCCTATGCTCCTGATAGATCGGTGATGGCTGTCATGATGCTGATGCCAAACGCTGATCCACTCCTGCAGTCTTGCTCGACTGTCCAATCTGAATATAGTGCGGCTATGAGGGAGTATACTGCCTAATAGTGCCCATCAACTGGGACATCATGTCCATCATATTATCGTGCCTGCGTCTGAACTCCTCATCAATAATGTCACCCTCTGCATGCGCTTTCCCTGAATCCCTAAGTGTCTCTGCAGGAATCTCACAGTCTGCCATCAGGGTTGCAACACTGTTCTCGCTGCTATTGGAGCTAGATCTGTGAATACCCAACACTCCTGATACTGTCTCACCTTCATGAATAGGTGGACCTGTCCAATCCTCAACTCTGCCTGTTCCTATACCCTTGGTATAATGAATAATGTCTCTACTCATGAAAAAGCAACCAAAAAACACTCTGTAAACTGAAAAAGCAACTGAAAAAGCACAGGATGGCAGGAAATCTGTGCTCTGATACCACTGTAAGAGACCGGGTGTCTCTCAGCCCAAACCCCTAACTGGAAATGAAGATTTTTGTCGATTTTGTATTTTTTTGTGTTTTTGAGGGTTTTTTGCAATAAACAGTAAATTGCGATTTTGCTCTAGAAAGCTTTAAAAATTCATAAAAAATAAAAAATAATGACTACGCATCAATAATGATCTCCAGATGAAGGCGCATATATCTATTAACTTCCACAACTCAAATGAAAAAATGTAATGTCCCCCTTCTAGTTGACATTGACATATCAACAGGATTAGCCTATTAACTGCTCTCGTAGGCTAATGAGGCATGGAGAGAGAGTCATCACCAATTTGGTGATTACTTGGCTCAGTATTCGATTGAAGTAAGGTTTTCCATCATATATCATTATTATTTCTATTTATGGAAACCTTCTAGAAGTCGAAATTAATATTATTCTTGTTGAGGCCGACCTCTAGAGGAAAAATGCATAAATAGACCTTGAAGGTCTCACTATTGAGGAATGGAGATTTGATGTTGATGTTTGATGATTGCTTCTTGAGTGTTTGTGGAGCCAAGTGGTCTGCAGATAATCAATTTGTCTTTGGGAACGGAAACTCCCATTGATAGCATAACTGAGGGAGTGAAATATCTCTTGAAGGGTTGCAGATTGGAGGTGATATTTCAGTCACTTCATTAGGGCAAAAATTGTGGCTAAAGCCAATTTTGCATGATTCGATTTGGAGTTCATATTGGCAATCATTTTGGAGCTAGGAGATATAGTCGAACTTCAAATAAGAGAGTATAGTTTGCATCAGTCTGTAATGTCCCCTTCTCAGCAGTGATCGTTTCTGTTGACCGTTGGCCTATTCCGGAGACCCGTAGGCTGTGCGGATGGTGAAATTAGGGTTTCCTAGTTTTGAGGAGGTTGTTGCTGGGAGTTTGGGTTTCTGACTGCGGATTCTTTCTGGGTTTTCAGAGAGCTTCGCAGTGGTGTGTTCAGTTTGGCATTCCGGGCAACTTCGCGAATTTACTATTTTTAGTAAATTCTATTTTTGGCAGTGGACAGTTTGGGTTCAGTTCAGTTGGTCTTCTTCTGCAGTTGTTTCAGCTGGCACTTCAGTTCGTGGCCTTGGGCGCATTTTTGGTGGAGAGATAAGTATTTTTATTATAATATTATTATTTTAATATTATACCCCCCTTGCTTAGCAGTACAACTTTAAGTTGTTTTTAAAAAGGGGACTTTTGAGGGTCAAGGCGTCATAAGGAGATAAATTATATTTTAATGTCAAAATTTTGAGATTATTAAATGGGACGCCCTTTTGAGAGATGAAGTTTATTTTAAAAGTGAAATATTTTATGGAGGAAAAAGGACGCCATCTTTTGGAGGGAAAAGAGGAATTTGAAAATTAGGGTTTTGGGGCGCCTTCTGGAAGTTTCTAGATGTTTTTCTCACTTCTATTTAAGCAGGCCTCAGCTCTTCATTTGGCATCTTCTGTCTACTACACCGTTATGCTGCTGGATTGACTTCAGGCACTCGCTTCGAGGAAAGCACACCTCCTAGCATTGGCTCATCTTCTTGCTTGAAAGATAGCAACTAGTTGAGAGGTTAGCTTGTAATTGGTAGTTTGCATTGTCTTTGAGTTCTATTGCATTTTGGTAGAGTATTTCAATCATGTTGTCATGTTTTCTAGTTGCTGTTATCATATAGCTGTAGACTCTTTTTATTCATAATCCAAAAACACAAAAAGATTTCATTGTGGGTATTGCATTTTCTCATTAGTCTTGGTAGGGCGCCACCTTTTGTGAAGTTTCATGAATTTTAACAAAGTCTGGAATTTTTAAGAGAAAATCGCCCTCCTCAAGGGGCCATACCATTGTACCTTCATTGGGTTTTGAGCAGAAATTAAATATCAAGGTTTTGGGGTTGCTTTGTGTCTTGAACTTGGGCACCTTCATCTTAGGTGTCTTTTGCATCCATTTACTTGCAGTTTGAATGAGTGGTGTGAGGTTTGTGAGCATAATTTGGTGTTACAGTGTTGCTGATAACAGAAAAAACAGTCCTTACTCTGTCATAGCAGCAAGCTTAAAATAATTATTCAAGTTGAGTGCAAGGAAAGCCATTGAGAAGACTTGGGATTATCATTCTATATTGTTGTAATGTTGAAGACTCTCTTATAATGTGCTTAATTGATGAATTTCTGATATTGTAAGCTGTACAGTAGTACTGTCAGCATCATTTAACATTTCCGCAATTTCTCTATGTTTGTACTGCCCACTGAACAAGTGGAAGAGGCTGGCTTGCCGCCTATTTCTGTTTTGCATTGTAATTTCCTAAAGACTCCGCCATATGGTCGCCTCTTATCCATCACGGATTGAGTAGCACATACTTGGTGTTGAGCTATTTTCAGTATTGCATTAGTTGGGGAGGGTGGACTGTAATGTCCCCTTCTCAGCAGTGATCGTTTTTGTTGACCGTTGGCCTATTCCGGAGACCCGTAGGCTGTGCGGATGGTGAAATTAGGGTTTCCTAGTTTTGAGGAGGTTGTTGCTAGGAGTTTGGGTTTCTGACTGCGGATTCTTTCTGGGTTTTCAGAGAGCTTCGCAGTGGTGTGTTCAGTTTGGCATTCCGGGCAACTTCGCGAATTTACTATTTTTAGTAAATTCTATTTTTGGCAGTGGACGGTTTGGGTTCAGTTCAATTGGTCTCTTCTGCAGTTGTTTCAGCTGGCACTTCAGTTCGTGGCCTTGGGCGCATTTTTGGTGGAGAGATAAGTATTTTATTATAATATTATTATTTTAATATTATACCCCCTTTGCCTAGCAATGCAACTTTAAGTTGTTTTTAAAAAGGGGACTTTGAGGGTCAAGGCGTCATAAGGAGATAAATTATATTTTAATGTCAAATTTTGAGATTATTAAATGGGACGCCCTTTTGAGAGATGAAGTTTATTTTAAAAGTGAAATATTTTATGGAGGAAAAAGGACGCCATCTTTTGGAGGGAAAAGAGGAATTTGAAAATTAGGGTTTTGGGGCGCCCTCTGGAAGTTTCTAGATGTTTCTCTCACTTCTATTTAAGCAGGCCTCAGCTCTTCATTTGGCATCTTCTGTCTACTACACCGTTATGCTGCTGGATTGACTTCAGGCACTCGCTTCGAGGAAAGCACACCTCCTAGCATTGGCTCATCTTCTTGCTTGAAAGATAGCAACTAGTTGAGAGGTTAGCTTGTAATTGGTAGTTTGCATTGTCTTTGAGTTCTATTGCATTTTGGTAGAGTATTTCAATCATGTTGTCATGTTTTCTAGTTGCTGTTATCATATAGCTGTAGACTCTTTTTATTCATAATCCAAAAACACAAAAAGATTTCATTGTGGGTATTGCATTTTCTCATTAGTCTTGGTAGGGCGCCACCTTTTGTGAAGTTTCATGAATTTTAACAAAGTCTGGAATTTTTAAGAGAAAATCGCCCTCCTCAAGGGGCCGTACCATTGTACCTTCATTGGGTTTTGAGCAGAAATTAAATATCAAGGTTTTGGGGTTGCTTTGTGTCTTGAACTTGGGCGCCTTCATCTTAGGTGTCTTTTGCATCCATTTACTTGCAGTTTGAATGAGTGGTGTGAGGTTTGTGAGCATAATTTGGTGTTACAGTGTTGCTGATAACAGAAAAAACAGTCCTTACTCTGTCATAGCAGCAAGCTTAAAATAATTATTCAAGTTGAGTGCAAGGAAAGCCATTGAGAAGACTTGGAATTATCATTCTATATTGTTGTAATGTTGAAGACTCTCTTATAATGTGCTTAATTGATGAATTTCTGATATTGTAAGCTGTACAGTAGTACTGTCAGCATCATTTAACATTTCCGCAATTTCTCTATGTTTGTACTGCCCACTGAACAAGTGGAAGAGGCTGGCTTGCCGCCTATTTCTGTTTTGCATTGTAATTTCCTAAAGACTCCGCCATATGGTCGCCTCTTATCCATCACGGATTGAGTAGCACATACTTGGTGTTGAGCTATTTTCAGTATTGCATTAGTTAGGGATCCTCTGACCGAATGCTCGTCGTTCACGGCGCATCTCGTGGTTAGAGTTCTTATTCAGCAATTTCCTTTGAGATCCTCTGACCAATGCTCACACCTTGCCCACATCGGGATCCTGGTGTACATTCTGGTTAGAGTTACTTTCCGCATCGTTTTGGTTTATGCTAACCTTAACGGGTGCGTGTTGCATTGTAATTGTTATAAAAAAAATCAAAAAAATTGGTCCGGTTCATTACACAGTCCTGATCATATCAGCATACAGATTTGTTATTAGCCATTATTACCAGCTTGAAGATACTTCGATTTTATTTGGAGCTTATTCATCTTGGTTCGATTTTGTCTCTCACCTTGGGCGCATCACTTAGGAGGACTATTGGATGTTGTTGGCTACATTTTGGAGTCCATAACAGTTGAAGATTATTACTTTGAAGATTTAGATTTTCGTATCAGCATAATTGAAGATCATAAGAGCTACGACTTTGCATGAGGAGCCTTCAATAAATTTTGATTTCATACAAGGAGGGTGGCGCATGGTTTGAGGAGGAAGGACGACCCTTTTGAAGGAGATTTGAAGTGTTCAAGGCCCCCAATTATTTAATATCTGCCACTACATCTGCAACAGGGGCGACTGGTCCAGGGATCGATCTGCTTACAAGAGGCATATTATGATAGGATATTGCTTGCTTCTTCATCACAGCACCAAGGCGACTTCATTTCCAGGTTCCATTGTTTGTCCCTTGCATGTTAGATGTCAATTTAGTTGCATAATAAGAGGTACGGCTGTAGATGACAATCTATATCAGTCTTAAGCATTTATTCATATTGTACTTGCCAAGAGTCTTGGCCTTTTGCTGTTATCATTGTATTGATGCATTCACAATAATAATTGGAGATATAAGTTGCTGATTACCATAGATGTTCTTGCAATTAAACTGTAGATGTTATGTTGCATGGCAAGTGTTTGACTTAATGCCTACTTGCTGTAGCTAAGCATTGCATACCTAGTTTTCATATATTTGCATTAGAAAGTCCAAAAGAATTGCATTTTGCATTCATGATCAGACTATTGGCATTATAGAAGTGTTAAATCAGCCTTAGCATTCATTTCTATCAAAGCATCTTAAACTAGAACCCTACAACAGCAAGTCACAAGGTTGCACTTGAACTGTTTGACAAAATTACAAGTAGCAAATAAAGGGAATTTGTGATCAGTTTTGAGCAAGGCTCATTACAGTGGTATCAAAGCCAGGTTTCCTGCCATCCTTTGGGTCAGAAATTGTCTTCATTTATGCAACAAAGTGACAGGACCAAGAGGTATACAGCTAGAGAACAAAGGAAACAAACACAGTGGCCACCACAACCTGAACAGGACACTTTATCAGCAGCTGTTGTAGCGAGACACAAAGAGATTGGTGACACCATGGAGGAAAGAAGAGAAGGTGATTCTCCTAGAAATGAAAGAAGGAATGTGGATAGAGGTGAAGAATTGGTGGAAAGAATGGCCCAAGCATTTGAAGGATTTTCAGCTTCCTTGCAGCAGCAGATTCAACAGAACCAAGTTATTTTGGAAAATAGAACAAGGAATAACAGGGATCAAGATGAGGATAGGAGTGTAGCTGGATCAAGGAGAGGGCAAAGAACCACTTCCAGTACTGCTAATAGGCCATCACGACCTACCTTCTTAAAGGAAGAGCGGGCTGCAGAAGAGAATGTTGAAGATGTTGAGGAGCCTACTTTCGTTGATGCATATATGGCTGCTCATGATGAATGGCAATTATTGACACCCGAAGCACGAGAGCTCATGCACTTTGATCGATTTGTGCAGACAAGAATGGACTACTACAGGTCTCGGCAGGAGAGGAGACCTAGGGGGCATAATAAAGATCTTAAGCAAGCTACCAATAAGCTTACTCTGCCTATGTTTGATGGTAGTGGCAAGATTACTACACAATCATGGATTCATAAATTAGACACGTTCTTGGCTCTTTGACCCATCACAGAAGAGGAAGCCATCAAGTTTGCTACTTTGCATTTGGAGGGGGCAGCACACGATTGGTGGTATCATGGATTGGTAACATTATAGCATCATCAGATTACATCCTATCAAGAGTTTGTGGACAGACTTGTGGAACGATTTGATAGGAAAGACCCAGAATCATACTTCAGGGATTTGGCCCAACTCAAGCAAGTTGGAAATTTGGAGAGTTACATTGGAGATTTCCAGAAATTATCGGTGATGGTTCCTAACATCTCAGAGAGACGGTTGGTGGTGTTATTCATTGAAGGATTAATGGAGCCTATGAGAGGTTGGGTAAAAGCCTTTGATCCTCCTACCCTTCAGGAGGCCATGAAGAAGGCTAGGAGTATGGAACTGTCAACACCATAGAATAAGTTTGTATCAAAAGGATCTTCTTCGTATCGAGATAATAAAACTTTCTCTAAGAAGAAGAACAAACCAAATTTCAAGGGCAAATCAGCAACACCTTTGGATCGTGACACACTCAATGAATTAAGGAAGAAGTTGTGTTTCTATTGTAAGGGGCCTTATGATGCAAATCATGATTGTCCCTTGAGACCAAAGGGAAAGGCTAACAGAGTAATGTGGGCATATTACGAAGATTCTGAATCAGAAAAATCAGATCAGCAATCTGATTCTAAAGACTCAGGGACGGAGCATGAAGAAAAAAAGCATGAAAGTGAAGAGAACATGAAGGAGCAACAAGGCAACATGATGCACACATCACTAGCATCCAACAGGAGGGTTCATTCAGGATGCGTGGGGTCTTAGCAAGACAAAAGATAATCACTCTTCTTGATACAGGGGCAACTCATAACTTCATTGATGCTCATTTGGTTGACAGGAGAGGTATCAGGACAGAGGAATTTGAGGGAATAAAGGTTAAGGTTGCAGATGGCTATACCCTCAAATGTGATAGAAGGATTTCAGACTTGCCCATACGCTTGAACAACTATGAGTTCAAGACGGACTTCTATGTGGTGAACATGGGTGATACTAACATGGTGCTTGGCATGAGATGGTTACATGATATTGGGAAATTCACACTTGATCTCAGAGAGATGGAGATGGCTTTTCAGGTTAATGGAAAGACTCATGTTCTTAAGGCAATCCGACACTCTAGTTTCAGGATGATCTCATTCAGGAGGATGGCAAGGCTAGTAAGACATGATATGGTAGAATGGGCAGCAGAATGTTTGTTGATGCCTACACAAGGGGAACAACAGAAACCAGAGTACCATCCAGATATCCAGGAGTTAAGGATTAAGCATACGAAGGTGTTTAGCGAAATTCCTCCAGGCAGACCTCCAGATCAAGGGATTGAGCATATCATCGAGTTGGAGGAGGGCGCCAAGCCCGTCATAGTCACTCCATACAGACATCCCAAGCGACTCAAGGATGAAATTGAAAAGACAATTAATGAGTTGCTGGCCATGGGACATATTAGACCAAGTAAGTATCCTTTTGCATCTTCAGTAGTGCTGGTTAAGAAAAAAGATGGTACATTGCGGATGTGTATTGATTACAGACTCTTGAATAAGCGAACAATTAACAACAGATATCCCATCCCTAGAATTGATGAGTTGATAGATGAGTTACATGGTGCACGTTTCTTCTCTAAGATTGATCTAAGGTCCGGTTATCATCAGATTCGGGTCAGGGAACAGGACATTGAGAAGACTGCATTTAGATGCCACTGTGGGCACTTTGAGTTTATGGTTATGCCATTTGGGTTAACCAATGCTCCAACAACTTTTCAGTCCACAATGAATAGGGTCTTCCATTCACAGCTAAGGAGGTATGTACTGGTATTCTTTGATGATATTTTGGTGTACAGCAAAACATGGGATGATCATATAGCACATCTTGACATAGTTTTGGGCGTTTTGGGGAAAGAGTCCCTGTATGCAAAGGAGTCTAAGTGTGACTTAGGGATGACAGAGTTACTATATCTTGGTCACATCATCAGTTCTGAGGGAGTACGCATGGATCCCGAAAAGATTAAGGCAATTGTCGAATGGCCTACACCAGTGAATCTTACTCAGCTTAGAGGATTTTTGGGGTTATCTGGATTCTACCGCAGATTTGTTAATGGATATTCACGCCATGCAGCACCACTCACAGACTTGACCAAGAAAGGGGCTTTTGTTTGGACACCAAAGGCGCAAGATTGCTTTGAGATGTTCAAACTAATTATGACATGTCCAGTGCTTGCTTTGCCAGACTTTTCTAAACCCTTTGAGCTACAATGTCATGCTTCAGGTGAGGGGATTGGTGCAGTCCTTATGCAGGACAAACATCCGATTGCTTATGAGAGTCGGAAACTTCGCGGTCCAGAGAGGGGATATAGCATATATGATAAGGAAATGTTGGCCATTATGCATGCATTGGCCAAATTCAGACAGTATTTGGTGGGCAGCAAATTCGTAGTGAAGACAGACCACAACAGCTTGAGGCACTTCCTAGGGCAGCGGGATCTTAATGATCGTCAGCAAAAATGGGTGAGTAAGTTACAATCATATGATTTCGATATTTCCTTCGTTAAGGGAACACAGAATGTTGTGGCTGATGCTTTATCACGACGTCCCCACTTGAGTTCTATGGCTGGGATTGCAAAAGATTGGAGGCACCGGATTGTGGCAGAGTATGTCAAGGACAGTTGGGCTACAGGGATTGTTGATGGGTCAATTTAGGATGATAGGTACACAGTTGTAAATGAACTTATCATTTACAAGGGGAGGATCTATTTGATTCTAGGATCGGAAATGAAGATCATCATTTTGAGGGCTTTTCACGATGCACCTATGGCAGGACATCCCGGCTATTTCAAAACTTATAAACAGGTACGGGAGAGGTTTACATGGAAAGGCCTTAAATCGGATGTGTTACAGTATGTTAGGGAATGTCCTGTTTGTCAGCAAAATAAACAGGAGCACACACACCCTGCAGGCTTACTTCAGCCACTTCCAATTCCTGACAGGAAGTGGGAGTGTTTGTCAATGGACTTCATCACTGGCTTGCCTAAAGCCCAAGGGCGAGATTGTATCTATGTGGTTGTAGATCGTTTGACTAAATTTGCTCACTTCTTTCCGATCACATCTACATATTCAGCGACTCAGGTAGCAGAGTTGTTCTTCTAGGAGGTATTCAGACTGCATGGGCTACCTCAGAACATTGTCAATGATAGAGATAGTCGATTCATGAGCCATTTTTGGCAGGAGCTATTCAGGTTATGTGGGACAAAACTCTCTCCGAGCACTAGTTACCACCCACAGACCAATGGACAGACAGAAATAGTAAACAAATGGGTGGAAGGGTATCTGAGGAACTACATTGCAGGACAGCAGAAAGGGTGGGTCAAGTGGTTATATCTTTGTGAGTATTGCTACAATACCACTTACCATCTCTCCATTCAGATGACACCATTCATGGCCTTGTATGGATATGATGCACCTAGCTTCTTGGATCTTTTGTTGAGTGACAGTCGTGTGCCTAGTGCTGGTGATCTCTTACAGGATAATCAGGACATTATGAGGGCTTTACGGGAAAACATTCAAAAGGCACAAAACCAACAAAAACAGTATGCAGATCAGAAGAGGGTTGAGCGCTCCTTTGAGGTTGGTGATATGGTGTACTTGATGTTGCAGCCTTACAGGCAGTCCACTCTTAAGAGGAGCGGAGCAGAAAAGCTTAAGCCACGTTACTATGGTCCTTTCAGGATTATCAGGAGAGTAGGAGAAGTGGCTTATGAGTTGGAATTGCCTACTGACAGTAGTGTACATAATGTATTTCATGTGTCTCGCCTCAAGAAGGCGTTAGGACATCGTGTGGTTCCCTCCACAATATTGCCACCATTGAATGATGAGGGGAAATTCATTTTGGTGCCGGAAGCTATATTGGATGTTCGTGAGAAGACCTTGTGGAAACAAGTTATCAAGGAATACTTGATCAAGTGGAGAGACTTACCGGTTGAGGATGCAACATGGGAAAGTGAGGAGATCTTGCAGCATCCTGAGTTGAGATTACTTGGGGACAAGCAATTTCAGAAGGGGCGGACTGTAATGTCCCCCTTCTAGTTGACATTGACATATCAGCAGGATTAGCCTATTAATGGCTCTCGTAGGCTAATGAGCCATGGAGAGAGATTCATCTGGCAGTCATTTGGTGATTACTTGGCTCAGTATTCGATTGAAATAAGGTTTTCCATCATATATCATTATTGTTTCTATTTATGGAAACCTAATTTTATAATGTGATGTTGAGATGCACTTTATTAATAATGTTATATTTTTATATTTTATAAAGTGCAAATTAAATTAAAATATATTGGAACCTTCTAGAAGTCGAAATTAATATTATTCTTGTTGAGGCCGACCTCTAGAGGAAAAATGCATAAATAGACCTTGAAGGTCTCACTATTGAGGAATGGAGATTTGATGTTGATGTTTGATGATTGCTTCTTGAGTGTTTGTGGAGCCAAGTGGTCTGCAGATAATCAATTTGTCTTTGGGAACGGAAACTCCCATTGATTGCATAACTGAGGGAGTGAAATATCTCTTGAAGGGTTGCAGATTGGAGGTGATATTTCAGTCACTTCATTAGGGAAAAAATTGTGGCTAAAGCCAATTTTGCATGATTCGATATGGAGTTCATATTGGCAATCATTTTGGAGCTAGGAGATATAGTCGAACTTCAAATAAGAGAGTATAGTTTGCATCAGTCCTGATCATATCAGCATACAGATTTGTTATCAGCCATTATTACCAGCTTGAAGATACTTCGATTTTATTTGGAGCTTATTCATCTTGGTTCGATTTTGTCTCTCACCTTGGGCACATCACTTAGGAGGACTATTGGATGTTGTTGGCTACATTTTGGAGTCCATAACAGTTGAAGATTATTACTTTGAAGATTCATATTTTCGTATCAGCATAATTGAAGATCATAAGAGCTACGACTTTGCATGAGGAGCCTTCAATAAATTTCGATTTCATACAAGGAGGGTGGTGCATGGTTTGAGGAGGAAGGACGACCCTTTTGAAGGAGATTTGAAGTGTTCAAGGCCCCCAATTATTTAATATCTGCCACTACATCTGCAACAAGGGCGACTGGTCCAGGGATCGATCTGCTTACAAGAGAGGCATATTATGATAGGATATTGCTTGCTTCTTCATCACAGCACCAAGGCGACTTCATTTCCAGGTTCCATTGTTTGTCCCTTGCATGTTAGATGTCAATTTAGTTGCATAATAAGAGGTACGGCTGTAGATGACAGTCTATATCAGTCTTAAGCATTTATTCATATTGTACTTGCCAAGAGTCTTGGCCTTTTGCTGTTATCATTGTATTGATGCATTCACAATAATAATTGGAGATATAAGTTGCTGATTACCATAGATGTTCTTGCAATTAAACTGTAGATGTTATGTTGCATGGCAAGTGTTTGACTTAATGCCTACTTGCTGTAGCTAAGCATTGCATACCTAGTTTTCATATATTTGCATTAGAAAGTCCAAAAGAATTGCATTTTGCATTCATGATCAGATTATTGGCATTATAGAAGTGTTAAATCAGCCTTAGCATTCATTTCTATCAAAGCATCTTAAACTGGAACCGTACAACAGCAAGTCACAAGGTTGCACTTGAACTGTTTGACAAAATTACAAGTAGCAAATAAGGGGAATTTGTGATCAGTTTTGAGCAAGGCTCATTACACAAAAGAAATCGAGTTCAAAGAGATTAAACAATATTTTATTGGAAAGAACCTGTAGACTTGCAAGCGCCAGAAAACAAGAAGAAATGTACGGCTGAAGCAAGAAATGAATCCTCAGGCTCTTAAATCAATACTGGAGCTCTGTAAACCCTAGGCACACCAAATCCCACTGATAGAAGCTGAGAACTGAAGATGTTTCACTTGCAAATGAAAAGTACGGCCTTTCAGCAGTAGTACGGCCTGTACCAGCAGCAGCAATGAATATAGTACGGCCCAATGAATAAGATGCCAGATCTCTGTGAAGACAATCTCTGATAGGTCGCCCCAGTTAACTGATGAAGAAACTCTGGAGATCCTTCCTGAAATCGATCCAATATGTTCAACTGCAACTTCTGTGTGAAGTCACCAAGTAGACAATCTTCAACTGGTATTGCACAGTCTCAGTATGCCAAATTCTGAAGAGGTATTGTTCTCCAAAATCCACTGTCTGCTGAAACCTTAGGTTTTGCAAACTTCGTTGCTCAGAGCAAAAAGAAGACAAATTGAATAATCAAGACATAAGAGTTCGATTTGTCTTTGGCAATGAATATATAGCTTCTCTTGAAAATTCAACCCAAAACCTCTTTTTAATAATCATTTAAATAAATGATTAAATACGCCTTTCTCAACTTAGGAAAAAACATTAATTAAATGGTGTCCAAATTAATGAATAAATAATTATTCATTATACTCCACTTTTCACTTTATTATAAAGTATTAAAAATACTTTATAATATACCATTAATTATCAATATTTAAATATATTAATAAAGTGACTTTAATATAAAGTCAAAATATTAATTATTCAATAATCATTAAATACTCCGTTATTTCCCATCTGATCAACAAACTGATGCACTGGGTCGAATCTGAGCAGACCAACTGAACCAGGTGCCCTGCCAAAAATAGCATCTTCCGCCTGTCCGACTTTCTAAAAATAGCAAGTCTCTGAAAAACCACTCTGAAGGATTCTGCGAAGGCCCAACCTGAAACAACTGCAAAAATGAAGCTCCTGAACACCGGGTAACTGCCTCAATTGATCCTCTACACATATCTGTCATCCTACGAGGACCAGGATGATAGGCTAACCACATATCCAACTGTGCTGACTAGGATGGGGACATCACAGTGGAAACTTCCAACTTTTTGTAACTATTTTCTTTATAGATTATAATATTACACCACCTTTTAAGTTATTAAGAAAAAATTGTCTCAAGGATGATTAAAATTTCAGTTTCTTATGGTTTACACCAAGATTATTTATTTTAAAATTAGTTTCTTAGCCATCCCCTCACCATTTCCCTGACATCCCCAAAATCTAGAAAACTATTTACCCTCTCCAATACCACATCTCCGATCCCCCAAAATCCAGAAAACTATTTACCATCGCCAAGACCACATTCCCCCATCCCCAAAACCCAGAGAAATATTGGAATCAACTAATGTTGTGTTCTCAATTTCTTTGCAATACACATATAGTCCCATATTCAAAACTAAAAATATAATTTGTACAATCAGCTTCGAAACATTACACCCAACATGTTCATTATTCTATTATATGGTGAGAATAAGACACCTCACCCTTGCCTGAAGCTGCACAATTGCTAGAGAAAATACATATAATAAGGTGTAAATTACATATATTGTATGATATATGAGTCCAAATATATGCCTACACTAACAACAGAGAAAAGCATGTGAACGAGAAAACAAAAATACATTAAAAAATATGGTGGATAAGAATGAGGGTTTCAGGTGGGGAAGAGCTGCCCTTACATCACTGGACCTTAGCAGCAAAAATAAAAAATGAAATAACAAATCAAACAAATTTATTTGTAAGTATTATTATCTCTGAATCAGTTGGCAGTTTGAAACAATGAACAGCTAGGCATAAATAAAAAATTTCAAAAATGTTGTCATTCTTTTTTCCCTTTTATAATTTTTTTTTTTATAAACAAATGTCCAAAAGGACAGCTGGCCACTCTAAGGACATCTGAGATGTCCTTGGCTGTCCCAATGATGGCCAAATGTTCCTGGGACATTTCCTATTCCCTTTTTCAGGAATATTTCCCAAACTTAATAAAATTTTGAGGGCAGTCAGGGATATTCCCTGGTCATACCCACATACCAAAAACAGTATGGAACAGGGATGCCCAAGAATGGCCCTGGGATGCATTCCCTTTTATTTCTGGAACATGGAACATAACATAGCCCATAAGGGCTGCTTGTACAATTAATGTCATGATATAATATGATTATAGCTTTGTTAGTGAACATTTTTACAATAAAGTCAGAAACCAATTTATTCAAACCAAATAAGACCATACAAGATGAAATAATACAATAGTATAACCTACAACTGTTATAGGTACCTGACTGTTACGCATAAATGGAGATCCAAACATTTCCACCAACACAAGTGCAGAGAAGACTACAAAACCGAGTCCCACATAATACCTATGACCAAATGGAAGTTCCACATCACCATTTCCTGTGCATAATGCTTTAGATGTTAACACCTGCATGCCCCAAAGTAAACATGAATTTTTGTATAAAACAATATTAAATGATCTTATGTAATAAAAAACAATCCAAAGAAAAAATTATGTCCTTTCCTCCATTTGTACCTTGTCCATTAATCAAGAATGAAATCCAGTCCTTAATTCCATTACTATATCAATACAAAATGTCTCAAAATAATGGTTTTTAAAAATTTGGGTACTTGTTGGATGTTTCTTTTATAGACAGTCATTTTATTTAAATAAACAAATTGTATTTAATGTCTCTATCAAGGTGCTGTTGCTTTCTAAGAAAATAAGATATGGGATTCAGTTACTTTTGTACCTTATGATACCTTCTCTTACTTGACCACTTGCTCCACATTCTCAATTCGAGTGGCTTCTTAGTTCTTTGTCATCTTCATGATCATCATAAAAGGCTATACATAGGGTTTACATCCACATCATGAACCTCCATTTCTCTAGATTGTAATTACAGGCATATTCAAGGGGAATGTTAACAGTAAAAAGGAATGTGTCTATGAAATAAATAATATGTACATTTTAAGTTCTGGCTGTTCACATATCAAGAAACTAAAAGACAGATGCTATATAGACGTAACAGGTCATATTATTTAACTTCGAATGCTGTTGTGATTGGACTTTATTACTTAGAGTAAATAAATTAGTGGGAGAGGCCTTTAAGATAGGCTCAAGTCTTAGACAAGAAGTTCTATAATCAGAAATTCAAGGTCAAAATTAAGAAGTTATCATGATCATGTTGGTAAAAGGTGTCTCAATCTTGCATTCCTGATGTTCATTTTAATATATTTTGTATGCACTTGCTATTTTGTCTTCTAGTGATTTTGTCTTCTTCTAGGAGATTTGGCATCCCATTTGGAGGATGACTAGATTTTGTCTATATTGGTATTTTGACTCACATGAGGAGGTAGGCATCCCGCTTTGAGGTGGCATGGTTGGGCCATGTGTAGGCATCTTGTGGTGTGTGCAAGGTCATCATGAAGGGAGTTACATATGACAGATTATATGACATCTAAGAGCATATAAGAGGGAGGTTACATTTGAATCTTGGCAAGCATTTTGATAGGCTGGTACACTTGTCATGGAGCATCTTTGAGTAGGTTGAATGGGGGAAAATTGGGACACCCAAGTTTGGTTGGTCAAATATGACAGTTTATTCAATGTAAGATATAACAAAAATATGCTATTGCTAACAATAACCCAGAGGATCTTTTAGCAACAAGGGCCGACATAAGGTAATGATTATGTGGAAATGGAAAGTTTCAGCCTTATATATATATATATATATACATATACATGTACATATATATATATATATATATGAAAACATGACTATTATAAGGCAAGCTATCCCTCATTAATTTACCCCTATTAAAGCAAGTTGCCCCTATTGATACATGTTGTACCCAATTCAAAACTCGATGATTGTGTTAATCAAACTCAATCATTGTCAAAAACCAATCATTTATATGTCAAGGAAAAGTCAAAAATAATCATTTTTGGTTGATCATGTGTCATGTCAAAGCCCAATATTTCAAATTAAAAAATGCCTACAAATTGTTCATGGTGGATTCTTGACAAATGGTGACTAGGACATGGGACGTGATGCTTGAAAGGAATGGAAGAATCAAAAAATCTTGATTCAGCTGGTTGATACTATTGGTCTAATCAACAAGTGGGTAACAACTAGATTCAAAGCTAGGGTAGATAGGTTCTATGCAAATTCTCAACATACCACTTTTTCTTTGTGTGCCTTCTACTTCGAGGTCAAGGCCTCGGGTCAAGGCTATTGTGACGCCACCTGAAGGAGTTAGACTCAGTGGAAACACGAGAAGGAGGACTACTGGTAAAAGGAAGAAGAAGCAAGTAGAGAATGCCCCTGAGATCCCAGTGGAGACAGTCATTCAGGCTGAGCCTCATGTTTCACCTCCTAGTTCATCACATGTGCAGCTTATTGATATAGATTCAGAGCCTGAGATACCAATTCAAGTGGGATCAAAACCAACCAAACCACCACAGGTTGATACATCAGGGACACTCTCTCCTCGAATTGATAATATTGTTCAGTCTTGTTGGCTCGAGAGGACTTTGGGGAGACAAAGGCGAGAACCTTCATACAACCTTGATTTATCTAAGTTCGGTGAGCCTTATCAGAAGAGGTTGAACAAGAAAATCAAGAAGCAGGTGCATATTGAGAAGACTCTAGAGTCAGAGATCGTTATAGAGGTTGCTACTCCTCCAGAGGGTAAGAGCCTAGATGAAGTTGAAGTCGGTGACTTTACTTTCACCAAGGAAAATCTTGGCAGGACCACTCGAGAGACAGACATGAGCCTTCTTAAGATTGTCACCAATAATCTTGAAGAACAAATCACGAAGGATGGAGAAGATAAGGCACTGCTTAAGGCTGAGAATAGTCAACTTCCTCAATATATCTCTGATCTTGTCCACGGAAATTCGAGTAGAGCGCCTGTTCTTCCACAGAATACACTTGCAAAACAACGAAAGTTGGATCAATTAGTCAATCATGGCAGACTTCTGGACAACTGGATTGAAAGCTTAATTGTTACAGGTCAGCATCTTCTTATGGATTTGTATCAATAGAGGAGTGACGCACATAAACTTCGTCAAGGCATCCAGCTGCTCGAGATTTCAGTTGTAGAGAGTTTAGCCAAGGATCGAGTTCTTGTATCTCAGTTGTCTGTTGCATATGACGCTTTGGAGCTTGATAAAGATAGAGAGAAGGTTTTCACTTGGAGGGAGCAGCACCTTTTCGAAATGAAAATATGTGAAAAGATCTCTACCAAGTTATTTTCATTAAAAGATGATGTTGTCGAAGCTCTTGCACTTGTCAGTGGTTTTGTTGTTCAGATCCCATGTCATTATCTTCTTGAGGATGGCAGGTATATTGAATTGAACATAGTGCAAGCTGAGTTTGAAAAGTTGATTTGTGATAGCCTTGAGGGAGATACTATGGCGGCTAAGTTGGAGAACATTTCAGTAATTTAAAATAGTTTCAAGAAGACGGCTGAAGATGTCAGAGAATGCATGCATACAATCAAGGAGAGTGATAGAGAATTGAAGAAACAAATTATTGTTTTGGATAGCGTCAAAGTGCCAAAAGGCAGTGTGATTGATCAGTTCCTAGACGAGGTGTTGGGCCGAGATGACTTGGAGTGATCTACCAGTTGGGACCTGTAGTTAGTTTCACGGATAGAGTCAGGAGCAGCAGTTAACTCGGCTTTCAGTCTTGAGTTCACTTGCTGATTTCATACATGCTTATCTCTTCCTTGGGATTATCTTTACAGGAGTTAGCATTAGGGTTTTTCAGTTAACTGAGGGTAGTGTTCCAATTAACTTTGCTTTCAATAAGGACGTGCATGCTTGCACATTGTCCATTTAGATTAGATGTATTGGTTAATTGACGGTAATTTTCCAGTTAACTGTATAGTTTGCTTTTTTAGGGTTTAGCAATAAAATCTTGCATGCATTGCAAGACTGTAGTTGACTCAAGGTGATTTTAGGGTTCCCTACACCTTTTGATGTCTATAAATAAGAGCTTTTGCTCATTTGTACATAACTTTTGCACGAGAAAGAAATATATGTTGTTCCTACCTTGCCTTCAATAGTGCTCATTCTGTATCTGTTCATGTGTATTTACTGTTATGATGAATTGTTATGCCACTTGGGTTTCATGCAATTATGATGGTGAATTCTTTCCTTAGTTAGATTGATTATGTTTTGTGTTCAATAAACTTGTTCAGATTGAGCTGATAGATGTGCCACCTTGCCTTGAAGTTGAGAATATGTTCTTGTTTATCGTATGGTGTTTTGTGAATAATAAACTTGTATAGATTGAGCTGATAGATGTGCCACCTTGCCTTCAAGTTGAGAATCTATACTTGTTTATTGTCAAATAATCATTCCTGCTCCATTTCCTCATGCTCTGTTTTCTTGAGGAAATTGGATAGTTTTAAAGTAGTTAGCTTAGTTGTAGTTAGTAATCTGGGAAACCAGAAAATACTTAGCTGCAACGTATATAGTTTTCTTGAAATCCTTGTACCTCTTACAGCTGAGACAAAAAAGACAGGATATAGTTTAGTTTATTTCCCTTTTCAGGTACTTTTCTCTACCACAACGAGGGAGCTTCCCCTCCTAATTTGAAGAGCACTCATTGTGTAGTGTGCATAGCTGTCCGTACCAACTTATACTCCAGAGGTGTTAGTTGTTACGCCAACAAAGTGCAGGGTTTAGAAGGTCTAAGTTCTATCCTAAAGTGGGACGTGGGATTAACTTCAACAGGCTTCAACCAGACTTTCCTTCGCCTTGCATTGGACAGCCTCTACAAAGTCGGTGCAATCTTCAAGGGGATAGCAAGGAATGTTCAAAACACAATTCAGCATAAGGACACCATCACGACGATGCATGCCAAAACGTGAATCATAACCGAAGTTAAGCTTAAAAAAGTATTCTAGTCGACCACACAAGGCAAACTTACCATCAGCAAGCTCGCTAGTGGTATGGATTAAACGAAGCTGCTTTGATCAAACACCACAATCCACAACTAACTACTTGCATGAAATGAAATTTACTATACTTTAAGTTCTACTTGAATAAGAAGGACGAAGAAATCTTGCTAGCTGCTCATAACAAAAGACGAAATCATCATCAATGAAAACTCTTTTTATTATGATAGTTTTCGCAACAACTTCTTACAAAGTTCTCAAGGAAAAACTTTCCTTCTTCAAACTATGCTATGCTAGAAAACTATGCTATCACTAAGCTATCACCTAACTGTCTCTCTATTCTAATCTCTACTCTCATGAGATACAAATGAGGGGGGATGCCCCTTTTATAGTTGGCCAAGTCCAGTGGACGGTTCAGATTCAATTACAATGAAGGGCTCAAATGGAGCAACATAAGCCCTAACCCCAAAAACTACCACCACGAAGAGTGGAGTAATAAATGAGCAATTAATGTCCACCATCTTCTAGAAGATTTCTGTTATGAAACTCGTTCGCATTGTTCTTGTTCTTCTTCTTGACTACAAATTGGACGAGTCTGATCATCATGGCTTCAATTTCTTCCTTAGTCTTGAGGGCATTTCAGTGCTTGAGGATGACTCTTTAACGCTTGGGTCTTCATCATTTCTTCATCCTCATCTTGAAGGATTCTCCAATCTTGGACTCGACCCGTTCTCCTTTGCCACTCGCCTGGCTGCGTTGGGTGCATATTGGATTTTTGAGAAAAAATTCCAACACTTAGCTATGCAACTTTTCTTCTTTCGAGGTTGAAATGTAGTCTTGGAGTATTTGCTCCATCACTTCAAGTCCTCCCACTTTGGTTCCGACACTCATCCTACAAAACAAATAAAGAAAGAGCATCAAAACACCTTATAATATAAATTTACTTACTTGATATCAATGTTTTGAACTCCAAGGTTTGAGTGATCTTCGGATCTTATAGGGTTCATCATTTTTCTCTAGCCAACTTTTCCTTCTTCATAACTTATCATCACCTGGGTGCATTTAACAGTCGAGCAACAAACTTTCATGACTTAGCTTTTCTCCACCTCTCCATCTTGCAAATGAGAGGGGTTTATTTAATCTCCTCATACTTGGAACAATTTTCAATCGTTAGACCTGCCTATGGGTGCATTTGATGTGTCCCAGGGATATTGCATGCCTTAGAAGAATTTTACTCATCCGAGTCCTAGGAGATTTCATCAACCGGGACCACTTAAAATCTCCACTTTAAACTCTTGAGCAAGGTGTGGAAATTTTCAAAAATTATTCCCTCAAAAATTATCCATGACCCAAAAAAAATTTCTTTCAGAAAACATAATATTCATGTGTATACCTGTGAAGGGGTACATTTGATTTTTTCCTACCCTTGAAAAATATTTTCCTAAGGTTTATTCACCTCTCTAGTCTGGGCGCATTTCATCCTTGAGCTTCCAGTTTAGACACTTAGAAATTTTTTTCTTACTTGCCCCAATCACTTCTAGGGTGCACTTGACATATGCTACTTCCAATTTTGAATACTTAGCAAAATTCCTAACCACCTCCAAGCTAAGGCGCATTTAGCACCTCATACTTTCAATTTACCATGCCTCAAAAAAAATTCGAATCAACCTCTCCCAGGCTTGGGCGCATCCAAGGTGTCAAGCTTTTGTTTTCTGACTAAGAAAATTTCTTTATATTCCCTCTCTTCATGGTCGGTGCATTTGGACCTCTAAGGTTTGATTTTTAGCACTTAGAAACTTTTTTGGCTTCTTGCGGGCTTAAGGGCGCATTTGAGGGGTCTAAATTTCATTTTTCTACACCCTAGAAACTTTTCAATTTCACCTCTTGACTTAGGCGCATTTCCACCCTTGCACTTTCAATTTTCAACACTTAGAAAAGTTTCCACTACTTCAAGTTGCTAAGGTGTATTTAAGGACCTCTACCTCCATTTTAGAAAAAATTTCAATCACTTGCTCAAGTTGGGCGCATTTAGCCCTCCTACATTTCCAATTTCATTGCCTAAGAAAAAATTTTAAACCAACCTCTTGGCACTTGGGGACATTTCACCCCTTCTAGTTTCATTTTCCATGACTTAGCCAAATCTCCATCAACTCATCTTTCATTCTCTCTCAAGGGCGCATTTCGGGGTGGGAGCTTCCAACTTCAAACACTTAGAAAATTTCTCTATCTCCCCCTTCAAGCTAGGTGCATTTGAGGTGTTGTGCTTTCAGTTTCAATGACTTAGACAATTTTTAAGGTATCTCTCCAAACTAAGGCACATTTAGCACCTTGAGCTTTCAATTCTCATCACTTAGAAAAATTTCAACCTCTTCTCCAAGTCAGGGCGCATCCAGGGACCTCTAGTTTCAATTTTCAAGACTTAGAAGATTTTTAAGCTCTTCTTCTCAACTTGGGCGCATTTGGCAAGGGCTACTTCCACTTTCAATGCCTTAAAAAATTTTCTAGCCTCTTCAACTTGCAAGGGCGCATTCAAGGACCTCTACTTTCAATTTTCAAGACTTAGAAAATTTTTAAGCTCTTCTTCCCAACTTGGGCACCTTTGGCAAGGGCTACTTCCACTTTCAATAACTTAGAAAATTTTCTAGCCTCTTCAACTTGCAAGGGCGCATTCAAGAGGTGTTACACTTCCAATTTTATTGCCTTAGCCAAATTTCAAGGCCTCTGGTTACCTTGGGCGCATTTCTACCCTTGAGGTTTCAATTCCTCATACTTATAAATTTTTCCATCAACCTCAAGTTGCCAGGGCGCTTATGAGATGGGCTACTTCTAATTTTGATGCCTTAGAAAAATTTCCATGCCCCTTCACAAGCTTGGGCGCATTTTCAAGGGTCTACAGGAATTTTTTATAACTTAGAAATATTATGCCAAGCCGGCCTCTACCATGGGCGCATTTGACAAGGAGAGGAGGAATTTCTTCAGACTAAGAAATTTTCATGCTTCCTCACCTGCCTTGCCCTCTCTGGTTTACTATTTTTAGGAAATCCCCTAATTTTGTACTTCTGCAACTTGGATTGACTTGAAATCCGTGCCATGGATCCTTGTTACCTGACTGACCTGTTCACACTGGCGCCTTGTGTTGACCTACTATTTGTAGCTTGTTTCTGGAGGTGACTTGCTATTTATAGTAACTGCCTAATTTCAGAGCTTTTGCAACTCCATTTAACTTGAAATCTGACTAACGTGATCCTCATGGGTTGACTAGCCTGTTCACACTGGTGTCTCGCGCTGACTTGCTATTTATAGCCTGTTTCAAAAGTGACTTACCATAAATAGTAAGTGCTCAGATTGCTTTCAAATTTTACCAGTGGATTCCTTGAAAGATACTGATCGCAGTGGGATACATCAGTTTTCGGAGATTCTAGCGTTTGACCCTTCATTTTGGGTCCCAAAGCTGGAAACCTTAATCTGACTCGCATATTGCTCAAAAGATCTTCGTTTGACCCCGTTTCTGCTGCATGTCGCTCTGTATGTGATTCTGAAGTGTTGGGCAGCTGCCGGAGTGAACCTGCTAAAAATAGTAAGTTCCTGGAAAAGTGGCCAATTAGCTGCCAGATGAGTTTGCATATCACACTACCTGAGAGATTTCAAAAAACCCAGAAAAATCCAGCAAAATGATCAACATGCAAGCACTAGCTAAAAATAGCAAGTCCCTAAAAAGTGAACTCTGCTTGCATGTTACCCCATTGCGTAGCTCTCAAAAAACCCATAAAGAATATGCTGACATGCACTGAGAAATCTTGCATGCAAACCCTAAAATTTGCTCTCAAAGACAACTCTGCAAAAAGTTCATGATCCTAGTTTGCATGTTACATCACTGCGAAGCTCCTGAAAAACCCACAAAAATATCGAGACATGCGTTGAGGACTCCAACATGCAAACCCTAAAAATAGCCTCCGAATTCAAGACTATTGAAAGTTATCATCTCATCTTGCATGTTATATCATTGCATAGGTCTCGGAAAACCTAGAAATATTCTCCAGACATACACCGAAAAACTCCGCATGCAAACCCTCGAAATAGCCTCTGAAGCCTAAATAGTTGAAAGTCAGCATCTCGGTTTGCATGTTATACTATCGCGAAGGTTCTGAAAAACCCAAAAAGAATCTCTAGACATGCATTGAAAAACCATACATGCAAACCCTAAAAATTGGCTTCCGAAGCCTGGACTGCTAAAAATAGCAAGTGGTCAGATTCCGCTCAAAATTCGCAGGAAGATTGCTTGAAGTGTTCTAGACGCAGTGTCAAGCTCAGACCTCAATCTACTTACTCGAATCAACCTCAACTTGGCATGAAGAAAGCAAACCCTAATTCTACAGACTTAGCCAAAACTTCAAATTTAAGCTCAAAGACAGGCACATCCCCAAAAAGACAAGCAGCAAAGAGAGAGACAGCAGGAAAAAACAACCAAAATCAAGCCAAAAGACTCGAACAAAGCAAAAATTAGGGTGTCATGTCCCCTTCTTAGTGACATCTCTCAGAGGACAGGATTGGCCTATCACATGACCCTCGTAGGCCGATAGACTGGATAGAGGGTCACTTCGGAGCTTGGCTCAGCTTCAGTCAGCTAAGTTTGATCAGTTGTCTTCGAAACCGATGGGAGACGTTTTGCTGAAATTCTTTTTTTTCCTGGCCGGGGCGTGACCACCAACTTTACTATTTTGGTGATATAGGCAGGCGGCATCGGAATCACTTGAGTATTTCATGAGGATCGAATCCGGGTTATTTAGAAGAGGAAGATATTAATATTTGATCATATTGATTTAAATAATTAATTAATGTTTATAATATAAAGTTATAATTTTATTAATTAGTACCTGCCAGAGGAATTGCGCCATCATGAAGGGGGCCAGTTTAACATTTAAATTATGATTTAAATATTTGACGGAGAACTATGGAGAAATAAGAAAATTAAAAGTCAAATATTAATTAAAACCCTATTTTCAAGGGAATCGCACTTTTCAGCTTATTTGAGGTTTTGCCTTGGAAAGTGGGCCATTATGTGATTATTGAGTTTGAGAAATTGATCAAATTGATCTGAGCCTGAGACTTAGGGTTTCACGTTCGATTCCTTGGAGAACGAGCCATCTCCAGCGGAAAGCAATTCAGAGAGTGTGCAATATCACTTGATTTATTGCCTACAGAGGTTTTCTTATTCAGAGAAAACTACAGAGCTTCAGAAGAATTTACATTTTCAGTTATTATCAGTTGTTTGCATTCAGAGTTCATCTATCAACTGGGACGCACCATTTCAGAGACTTGGATATCAGTATTTGTGAAGGCCGTACTTTTTAGTTGCTGATTTCTGACAGGCCGTACAGATCTGTCAGGCCGTACCTCTTGTCTGGAGCCGTCTTTTTGCACAGAGGGTGAGACGCCTTCCTTATTGGCTTTCTATCATTCCCAGTAGTGGCGCATACCATTGGAGCATCATCTGGCATCTTCAAACTGAAGGAAAAGGGACTCATTAATTGCAGCCGTACATTTCTGTACCTCAGGAGCAGCAAATACCAGGTTTCTAAAATATTCAAAATTCATTGTTTTAATAATTGCATGTATCTGGGTTTTTCCTGTAATCGTTAGAAAAGATCAAATAGAGATACTGGCGTCCATTTTTTCCTCATTTCCAGAGCTTTATAAATTTTATAGAATTTATTTCAAATTATGGCAAAAATCGTACCTTTTCATTATTGCATCAAAAATACAAAAAAAATTGCAAAAACCTAAAAACGTCAGAAAAACTCAAAACCACAATCAGATCAGTGTCAGGGGGAAACAGGGGTTTCTACAGTGGTATCAGAGCTTGATCCTGCCATCCTAGGGTTTGGCCATCACATGCAACCAGAGGAAATTGATACATACAGGTACTACACTCGCAGACGTGCCTTGCTTGAAAGGCAACGCAGTTTGAGCAGGCAGCCGGAAATCATGGCTGATAGGAATGATAGGGCTGAGAGAACAGATATACCTCGGACAGACAGAGATCCCACAGAACAACCGAGATCAGGATGATGCTGAGGTCTTACTCACACTCAGAGATCTTCATGCAGGACAACGTCGATCTGATGATGTATTACAACAGGTAGCAATGTAATCGCAGATTAGGACTTCGAGGAGATCGGGCCACCACATCGACGCATGTGACGTGAGTGATGCCGGGTCACCTTAGAGCACCTAGGACAAAGGTCACGACAACTGAGCAGGCCTGCCAAGGCCTAATGCTCATGAGACGAGCCCGGCGAGGCTAAGCGTAGGAGGACGGATGATTTGTTTGCCGATAACCTTAAGTGGCAGCAAACGAGGAGTGGGAGTTGATACCTCCTGCAGTTAGAGAACGGATCACTTTTGACCGTTTTATCACATAGAGGCGTGAACACAATAGGGCTCGTCAGGATTGGAGACCCCGACAGCAGAATAATGACCTCAAACATGCAACGAACAGGTTGAATCTGATAATGTTTGATGGCAGTGGGAAGATGACAGCCCAAGCTTGGATTAGCAAGCTTGGTACATTCCTTACCTTGCGTCCGATGGCTGAGAGAGACGCTATCCGTTACGCTACACTGCACCTCGAGGGAGTAGCTTATGACTGGTGGCATCACGGTATGGTGACGCTACATCATGATAGGATCACTTCGTATCAGGAGTTCGTAGACAGGCTGGTTGAGAGATTTGATAGGAAGGATCCGGAGACTTACTTCAGAGATTTGGCACAGTTGAGGCAGAGTGGCAATCTCGAGACATACATCAGCGACTTTCAGAGACTATCCGTCATGGTTCCGAGCATATCTGAGAGGCGGTTGGTAGTTCTCTTTATGGAGGGTTTGACAGAACCACTTAAAGGCTGGATAAAAGCCTTTGATCCTCCATCATTACAGGAGGCGATGAGGAAGGCACGTAACATGGAGTTCGCAGCCCCGGCAAATAAATTTAACTCCAGAGGTTCTTCATCGTTCCGAGACAACAAGGGCTTTAATAAAAACAATGACAAATCTGATTATAACAAAAACAAATCAGATTATAGAAACGATTCGAAGGGTAAATCAGCCTTCCCACCTTTGGATCGTGAGGCCCTGAATGACCTTCGCAGGAAAAAGCTATGCTTTTACTGCAAGGGACCGTATGATGCCAATCACGATTGCCCTCTAAGACCTAAGGGCAAGGCGAATCGTGTTATGTGGGCATACTATGAAGACTCAGAATCAGAAAATTCAGAGCAGCCTGAGCATTCAGATGATTCAGAGACAGAGACTCCAGAGCATAGAGTTGAGGTAGAGCCCGAGCTTCAAATACAGGAGGGTAGATTGTCTAGCATTCAGCAGGAGGGTTCTTTCCGGCTCCGTGGTGTATTAGCAGGCCAGAGGGTCATTACCCTATTGGATACAGGAGCTACGCATAATTTTATTGATGCTAGGTTCGTTGAGAAACGAGGGCTTATTACAGAGGAGTTTGAGGGCATCAGAGTCAAAGTGGCAGATGGGTACACTTTGAGATGCGAACGCATGATCAGAGATCTTCCATTACGCTTGAACAACTATGAGTTCAAGGCAGATTATTATGTTGTCAATATGGGAGACATTGATTTAGTATTGGGAATGAAGTGGTTGCACTCACTGGAGGAGGTCACACTTCGTCTCAAGGATATGGAGATACGTTTTGAGGTCGACGGGAAGACTCACATTCTTAAGGCAATACGGGACAGCGACCTTAAAACAATTTCCTTTCGCCGAATGGAGCGGCTCATGCGTCATGACATGGTAGAGTGGGCTGCCGAATGTCATTTAGCACCTTTACAGGAGGGACAGCAAAAGACAGAGTATCATCCGGACATTCAGAAGATCAGAATCAAGCATGATAAGGTGTTCAGCGATATTCCGCCAGGTAGACCTCCAGATAGAGGGATAGAGCACATTATTGAGCTCGAGGAGGGTGCAAAACCCATCATGATAACTCCTTACAGGCATCCGAAAAGATTGAAGGATGAGATTGAGAAGACCATAAAGGAGTTACTGGCTATGGGTCACATTAGACCTAGTAAGTCGCCGTTCGCTTCTTCTGTTGTATTGGTGAAGAAGGATGGAACGTTGCGCATGTGCATTGATTACAGGGTCCTGAATAAGAGGACAATCAAGAACAGATACCCGATACCGAGGATAGATGAGTTGATTGATGAGCTTCATGGAGCATGCTATTTTACGAAGATTGATTTACGGTCGGGTTATCATCAGATTAGAGTCCGTGAGCAGGACATAGAGAAGACAGCCTTCAGATGTCATTGTGGGCACTTCGAGTTCGTAGTGATGCCATTTGGGCTCACGAACGCGCTAGCCACCTTTCAGTCTACTATGAACAGGGTATTTCATTCTTTGCTGAGGAGGTTTGTGTTGGTCTTCTTCGACGACATTCTGATATACAGTCGGACTTGGCAGGAGCACTTGGCTCATTTGGAGACTGTGTTGAGCATCTTGGAGAGGGAGTCCTTGTACGCCAAGGAATCCAAGTGCGACGTGGGGATGACCGAATTGCTATACCTTGGTCATATCATCAGTGCGGATGGAGTGCGTATGGATCCCGAGAAGATCCGCGCCATTGTTGATTGGCCCACAATCGCTTAACCCGACACAGCTGAGAGGGTTTCTGCTTGTGTGGATTCTGTCACAGACTGCGGAATGGTTATTCACGACATGCAGCCCTCGATGATAGATTTGATGAAGAAGGGGGCGTTGTTTGGACCAAGCACGAGTGTTTCGGTAGTTCAAGGAGCTGATGACCACTTGCCCTGTTTTGGCACTACCGGACTTTACGAAGCCGTTTGAGCTTCAATGTGATGCATCAGGTGAGGGCATTGGTGCGGTGCTTATGCAGGACAAGCATCCGATAGTTTATGAGAGCCGCAAGCTCAGAGGACCCGAGAGGTTGTATAGCATATACGACAAAGAGATGCTCGCGATTATGCATGCCTTAGCAAAATTCAGGCAATATCTTGTTGGCAGCAAATTTTGCATTAAGACTGATCATAACGGTCTTAGACACTTTTTAGGGCAGCGAGATCTCAATGACAGACAGCAGAAGTGGGTCAGCAAGCTGCAGGCTTATGACTTTGATATTTCGTATATCAAAGGTACTCAGAACGTAGTGGCGATGCACTATCATCATGAGACCGTGATGGAAGCACTATGGTTCGCATTGCAGAGGATGGAGCATTTGATAGTGGCGTAGTGCCAAGGACAGCTTGGGCCTCCAAAGATTGCTCTAGGATTCAGTAAATAACACTTGTGAATGATTTGATCATTTACAAGCACAGGATATTTTTGATTCCCGGTTCTGAGGTGAAGAACATGGTTATGAGGGCCTTTCATGATATTCCCACAGCAGGACATCCCGGTTACTTCAAGACTTACAGGCAGATACGGGAGAGGTTCACGTGGAAAGGTCTCAAGAGAGATGTTCTTCAATATGTGCGTGAGTGCCCTGTTTGTCAGCAGAACAAGCAGGAGAATACTCACCCGGCAGGTTTACTACAGCCACTTCCGATTCCTGACAGGAAGTGGGAATGCCTGCCGATGGATTTTATCACGCATTGCCCAGCCCAAGGGCTGATTGTATATACGTGGTTGTGGATCGCTTACTATTCACTTCTTCCCGGACACCACCTAATTTCACAATGCCTACACGTGGCGTAGGTGTTCTTCATGAGATATTCAGACTTCATGGGTTGCCTCGAGCATCGCCGCTGACAGATAGCCGGTTCCCAGTAACTTCTCGCGAGGTCTTCGTGCTTTTGCGGACCGGAAGCTTACGCCGAAAGCAACTTCGCTACCATCCACAGACAGATGGGCAGACTGAGATAGTGAATAAGTGGGTGGAGGGATATCTCAGGAACTACATAGCAGGGCAGCAGAAGGCGTGGGTCAAATGGATACATTTGTGTGAGTATTGCTACAACTCGACATTCCATATGACCATTCAGATGTCAC